>QRDG01002265.1:1303385-1371818 GCA_012064385.1 Puccinellia tenuiflora
GCGTGGTGTACGCGCTGATCTCGGACCAGGGTGATCTGAGGTTTCGCGACCTCGTGGGCAGGGAATCGTCGGAGACCTGGGCTAGCTCCATCATCAAGGGCCTCGTCAGGGACACAGTGATAGGGGTTGGGCTCTGGGCCCTGTACGAGCTGCTGCAGGCGGCGCTGAAGGTCAGCACTACATGAATATCAAGATATGTTTAAAACAGTCATCGCGGAGCTGAAATTGTTTTCACTGGCAAAGACTCAAACTTATGATAGTGGAGGCTCTTTGCACTGTTGGTGTAGCTTGAGACTGCTATGTTGTTGTTTTTTTCTTTTTGACGAACGAGATTGCAATCTCACACAAACGCAGTGTTCTCTTCTGCCATATTTAGATGGAAGGCGTCCAAAATGAGTCCGACTTTGAATTAACGAAGCCAACAATAGGCAAAGAGTTACAACTTACAAGAACAAGCTGGCGAAACCAGCTACAACACACATGCACACGTCACAGCAACAGACCATAGCAGATGGGGCGCAGCTCCTCTGCAGTTGTTGTTATTACTGTACGGTACAGTTTTTGGGCTAATCTACCGTCCAAAATCAATCAACGGACCTCCTTCTATTTATCTATACACACCGAAGTAGAAACAAATTCCCTGTGATTAAGGAGACACGGAGGGAAATCACGCATATCTTCTATGTTGGCGCCAAAAAACTTGCGTCTCTAAACTGCCGCCAAAAAAGAAAGCACGATCATCATCTCCTACAGACTACCTAGTACAGATCGAGGATTGAGGACAAAAGTCACGGCAGTATGTGCATCTCTTGATCCTCCTGTACCTCACACGAAAAGATGCGGCAGTACACGGCGCCTGACCGCCGGCAGCCGTGATCGGGACTCCTCGCCGCCGGTAGCCGTGATCGTGACTCCTCGCCGCCGGTAGCCGCCTCGCCGCCGACGGCCGTGATTGGGGACGCCTGACGGAAAATACGGCAATACACGGCGCCTCGCCGCCGGCAGCAACACGACGTCCTTCCTCGACTCTGAGTTTCACTCATCGTTTGATGTCTTCCCCTACCTCTCCCTCGTCATGTCCAAGGTATTATCAAACTTTTGTACTTTGCCTTCTTGTGATTTGGAAAGAAACATATAATCTGTACGTAAGCGTTGATTGCTAGCTTTAATCTGCTAATCTGTACGTAAGTATTGTCGTGTTGATTGATAGCTTTAGTCTGTTATGCACTTCCTTTTACATCTATATGATGTTCACTTGTTGATTGCAAAAGTAAAAAATTGTACACTGATGTATTTTGTAAGTAAATATATTCGTTGTGCACTTGCACATTTAAATTGAGCTAAACATGTTTTGAACAGGACAAATATGATCCCTAGTAAACATGTTTTGTAAGTAAATTGAGCTGTATTTACAGAAGCATGGCATGGATTGTGCACTTTTCACATAATGGAAAATGCTGCCAAACATTTGCCTCCTCCTAGAAAAGATGAAACAAATGTGCTTTCTGATTTTAGTGCTTGCATGTACGGGTATGAGGATGAGGAAACTTTCGAAGAAGTATTTCGTGTCATGAGAAGCAAGGTGGATACACAGACTTGGTTGGATAGTATTTACAAAGTAAAAGAGAAGTGGGCACATTGTTACATGAGGAATATTTACACATTAGGAATGAGAAGCACACAATTAAGTGAGAGCTTGAATAGTGACTTGAAAAACCATTTGAAATCAGATCTTGACATCTTGCGTTTTTTCAAGCATCTAGAGAGAGCTATCCAAGGAAAGCGAGATAATGAGTTACATGCAGAGTATGAGTCTCGAAAAAAACTGCCTAGACTGAAAGTGAGAACTCCTATATTACTGCAGGCAAGCAAAATTTACACTCCTGATATATTTGAGAGTTTTCAGAATGAATATGAAAGATCTATGTCAGCATACATCAAGGCACAAGGAGAACACAATGAATATATAGTTGCAATTGAAAGTCTCTATGAAGAATCAGAATTTGAAGAAGAGTGCAAAGTTCTTGGTGATTATTCAGAGCAATCGGTTTTATGCAGTTGTGGGCAGTTTGAAAGAGCTGGTATACTATGCAGTCATGCTTTAAAAGTCCTCGATGTGATGAATATTAAGTCACTTCCAGAACGCTATATACTGAAGCGATGGACTCGAGAAGCTCGAAGCGGTTCTATTGAGGACAAGCGTGGGAATATTGTTTTGGCGGATCCTAGATCCGAAAATAGGCAGCGCTTGAAGTTTCTCATTAGAAAATTTATCGATATAGCTTCTCGAGCAGCTCAGTCCGAAGAATGTAGCACACTATTAGATAATGCTCTCGATGACTTCAGCAAGCGAGTTGATGAAAAAGCTCCTAGCAGTATGTGCAATGCTGAAGCTACACTTGAACAACCAGATGACCATTTGAAGAGTGCGTGTCTAAAGAAAAAGGAACCCCAAAATAAATGTACAAGGCGGAAAAAGACTTGGCTTGAGAAGCAGCGACCGCGTAAAAAGAAAAAGGAATCAAGTAAAGAAGTACTAGATAAACAATTTGGTTATGTAAGTTATTTACCAATATCTTTGAAAGTATTTACTAAAGTTGCTCACCATAGGCTAATATTTTTAAACTTGTTTGCATAGAGAGAGGGGGAAGAAATTGCAGCACCGCAAGACCAAATTCCTCTGGAGCCAACCACTAGAACAAATGGGAATGGGTTTGAGGAATATGGGTGGACCCCCAGCTACACTCAATTGCTGATGGTATTCAACTTAACATATTTATATTAGACTGTCAATGAACTGATTTTGGTCTAATCAATCCTTTCTCTCTTTAATCTGTAGGGTTCTATCACGGGACAAAACATACCTGGCGATACTTGGAACATAGGGGACAACTCACATTTTACTGGCTGGCCACATTAGGTTGATGCATATTACAATAAGTTCTGGAACTGAGTGTGCAATTCTCTGCTATGTAACGATCTCCATCCAGTACTAAACTATACATTTGTTTTTTAACACAAATGCTTATTTCATGTTTTAAGTGGTCATTTTTTGGTTAGCTAGAACTCAATACGCAAGTAGTGCAGGCCGGCCGGCCGGCCGGCAACGTCGGTCTCGTTCATGGCTGCCGCCGCCGGTGGCCTGGTGCCGGCCGGCAACGTTGGTCTGCTATCGCCGGTGGCCTGGTGCCGGCTTTATACGACCAGAATCAACAATACGCTTGCGAGTGCTGCACCTGCAAGTCGATCCCGCGACGGGGCGCCAAGTTTAGGTGTGTACAGAGATATAGAAGGAGGTCCGTTGATTAAATTGGACGGTAGATTAGCCCAAAAACTATACCGTACAGTAACAATAACAACTGTAGAGGAGCTGCGCCCCTCGCAGATGGTGTAAAAAAACAAACAGAACTAAATGAAGCACTGGAGATTGCTTGATCCTAATGAAGGGGCATTGTCGCCTTGACTTCTGTTGCACGGAGACGACGTCGAACATGTCAAAACCAACAAACCTCCACCTCACCATCAGCACCACCACCAAGACGCGCCATCGGGGAACCAGCCTAGTAGGTTTTGTGAATCCAAAGGCGGGGTCTTGGAGCAACGCCTCCAAGAAGGTGAGCAATGCTCAAAGACGTCGTCGTTGTCGGCAGAGACAGGTCTTGCAAGCTTTCGCCAAAACTCCAAGACACCAACCCTAGATCTGGACATTGTCGCAGTCCAAACAACCAACATTCGCTGTTGGCATAAGGAAGATATCGCCGACATCAACTATGGCTTGACTCCGGCCAGGAAAAGCCCCCCGAGGATCTGGACTGCCACCAAAACCAGCGGAAACGCCGTTTAAAAGTAACCAGGCCAACATTGTTCAAGGGTGGCAGAGAAAAAGAGAATGTAGGGCGATTCACAAGCCGCTACAAGGAATACCTACACCAAACGAACGCACTGGGGAAAGCAAGGTGGGACGGAGAGACGGAGTCTAGCAGTCCAGCAAAAGGAGGGGTCTTCATGGCGATGCCTTCAACAAGGGGAAAGACACCCAGAGGTGTTGTCAATTGTCATCGCCATCAATGATCACTGCCATTGCGCGATTTTCATCGAGGCCCATCCAAAACTAGACGATGGCCGCCGCCACGAAGACGTGAAGAAGACACCACAGGGCACAAACCTACGAACCTTAGGGACTCGGTGCACCAGTCCAACTTGGAGCACCGGAAACAACACGCCAGATCGGAACCCAAACCTTCTGGTTGGTCAGCCCGACCCGGCCTGGCCCAGCGCAAATCCAGCCCAACGGCTCTGGATTTCGCAACCTCACGACAAGCACCATGGGGACAGGGCACCACCGGCAAGACCACGTAGGGCCGACCGCCAGAGAGGCGGCGCACGCCCGCAGTGGCCGGCCACCCGTCAGATCCACCCAAGATCTGGAAGATCCCCTGCACCCAAGCGGGGAGAGCTTCACATGGTGGCGCGGCGCACCTGCAAGCTGGTCGAGCAGGGATGCGAGAGAGTAGGGACGCTGGAGAGTAGGGACGCTGGAAGAGGCCATGGCTCAGCATGACAGACCACACACACGCAGGCAACACCACACCCACACACTTGACGGGGCTCCCACCGTCACCTTCAACCACAACGTCGGCGACGTTTCAAGCGACAACGGAGGGAGGGGGAAAGGGAGGAGACAACTCGGGGGGGGGGGGGGGGTAGGGTTGGTGGATTAATCATATGAACTCTTGAGCTCATATCATTTGCGCTTGCTCAATGCAGGAGCGCTATGAGCCCGATATTGTGCAAGTCTGTAGGGTGAAACATTTTTTATTTTAAGGTCTGAGACTGAAACAATTATCCTAAATAGTTGGTGTGGTGTCGAAGTATGGAGTTTTTAGACCATTGTCAAAGTAGCCCATTTAGGGCTTATTCGTTTTTCTGCGACCAAATCTTTTACGACTTTGTTCGGTCCGACAGAGATACTGGCCCAATCTACCGAGGCTCGTGACCGAAATGGACGTCTTTTAGCCATTAAGACCATCCCCTCGGCCTTAAACTGGTTCAATCTAACCTGGTCTACTCCCCTAACAAAGTATGCTAGGTTCACTTTTTTGTAAAAAAAATTAGTCTTTCAAATATAGTTCATTCCAGCTTGGGAACAATGTAACCAAACATATAAGGACACCTCTCTACATATCATATCATAGTCGACAGTATTCATGACCTAAGTCACACAATGACATGATATCTATGAGCATATCCTTTTGCAGACATGACTTATATTATTGGTTTGGTAGGTGAAATAAATCACTACGAGCATTCATGTCATACCCACAGTGTTTGTTACTTTGTTGAAATTGTAGCCTAGCTATACTATTGGCACGAGAGAATTGGGCATCATCCTAGATTCCCAGTGGTGAGGGTCGCAGTGACTGTCGTGGTATTGTCGAATCTGGGCGGGACAGGGGTGCCCTCCGGCTAGGTAGAGAGGTGGGTATAGGAGATGTAGGTAATTCCGATGACGGCATGAGCACGAGTTTAACCAGCTTCGGATCTCGCAATGGTGGCGAAACCCTACGTGCTGCTATAATTCACTATAAGGCTATATGCGCCGATTACAATGAAAGTTAGAGTGTATCTTTGTCTGTGCCCTAAGGCGTCCCGTAGGCCGGCTTATAAAGGTGGCCGGACCTAGGGCTTACAGGAAGCAACCTAACCGACTAAGTTAGAGAGTTCTACTGTAATCCGGCTTGGGCCTTGCCTTGAGAACTAAGTCAACTACAATGCAGGACACCTTCTGGAACCTTCCCTTAGCCAGATGGGCCTCCTGCGCTTCATCGTACTGGGCCGCCCGGTAAGCCGGATTTCGGCTTACCACCACTATGGGCCACCCTGGTACGCTGGCTTTAGTCACTTCTGTGATGGTACCTGTTCGGCATATCCCCAACAGTAGCCCCCGAAAAGCTTCAAGTACTTCAGCGGTTGGCTTTGGTCTTCCGGCAATGTGTTGTCTGGGAAATTCTTCATCCGTTGTTTAGTCTTGGAGCATTCCCAGAAACTTGTAGTCATCAAGACATGCCGAACAGCTTTGTCAATCCTTGTACGCCGGCTTCTCATGTCGGAAAAACACTTGAGTGCATATTGACACGCGTCCGGCGATTTGATGGATTTGTCAGACCCGACAGAGTGAGTGGACCGGCATCTTTGAATGCGGGGGCTAATTTCCGTTTTCCCCGCGTAAGAACCGAGGCATCGGAGGGAAGGATATCCCTCTAACGGCACGATCTCGTGACGCGTGGCGGAAATCTCGGTCCGGAGCCGTTGCACAAATCTCGGCGTCTCGCTATAAAAGCAGACCTCCTCGTCTTCGCCGCGACCACCGATCCATTCTTGCAACCCTAGCTTCCTCTCCTCCGGATCTCATCTCTTCCAAACACGAGTTCATCCACCGCCCTTCCGAGCTCCATGGCTTCCAGTGTTCCGGGTTCCCCCATCATTGACGCGACGCCACTCGACATTGCGCCGCCGATGGGAGGTGCGGCTTCCACTACCGCCGCTGCCGGTACCGTCTCCTCCGCCGCTCCCTCGGCCTCTTCTTCCTCGACTCCGACGGATTCCTCCTCTGCTGCGGTCTCGGGACGCGATTGGATTGCTCTCGCCCAAGCTGCAGCTGAAGCCGCGGCTACGGTGGCTTCGGCTTCTGCAGCTGCCGCCGATGTGGCCGAAGAAGCTCGGGCCACCGAAAAAGAAGAAGAGGAGGAAGCCGGCGACAACGAAGGCGCCGCCAACAACCCTACTCACAACTAGGATTGCTCAGGTGTGGACGATGGCGAGCTGATGGGAATGGCGGCTGATGGAGCCATCCCCCCATCTTTCGAATCTACACCGTCTTGGCGATCCATCTTTGGTGACCCGTCTCCAACTCCCATCAAGGACGAGCGGGTACTTCTCTCTTCTCACATTTCCCGGGGGTTTTCTTTGCCGCCCTCGGCTTTTATGATTGAGATTCTGGACCATTATGGTCTCCAGCTCCACAACATCACTCCCAACAGCCTCTTGTACATATCCGGCTTCGTAGCGCTGTTTGAAGGCTACTTAGGATTAGTTCCTAGGTTAGATTTCTTCCAGTACTGCTTCGGAGTCAAGAGGTAGATAGTCAACAAGGAGCTGTTGGTTGCCGGCTCCATCAGCTTCAACTCACGCCGAGATATAGATTGGTACCCTCAGTTGCCGATCGTGGATTCGGCTAAGGGGTGGGCGTCCACCTTCTTCTACTTCAAGGACATGGCGCCTGCAAATAGGCTGCAGGGGCTCGCCGTGATGTAGCCCCATAGGTGGACAACACCATGGACACCATGCCGATTGGCCCAATGACAAGATCAAGAGTCAAATCTCTTCATGAAAAGGTGACCTCGCTCCTCTCGATGTGTGACCTCGACCTCCCTTTGAATTGTTTGCTACCTCATGCCGGTACCTTGTGTATACTCAGGATCCACCCGGAAGATGACCCACAATGGAGTCAAGAAGATGGCCAAGAGGAAATCCAAGAAGATGGGCAAGAAGAGGAAGAAGGAGGCAAAAGCTCAAGGCGGAGCCAGCCGGCCTCCAGGCCGGCCTGGGCCGGCCCCCAGGCCGGACCCCCACCCGAGTCGGCCGGCCCCCAGGCCGGACCTCCACCCGACGCAGCCGGCCTCCAGGCCGGACCTCCACCCGACGCAGCCGGCCTCCAGGCCGGCCTAGGCCGGTTTCCAGGCCGGCCCTCCACCCGACGCAGCCGGCCTCCAGGCCGGCCTAGGCCGGTTTCCAGGCTGGCCCTCCACCCGACGCAGCCGGCCTCCAGGCCGGCCTAGGCCGGTTTCCAGGCCGGATCCCCACCTCCCTGCCTCGTTTTGTACTAAGACTATAAATAGCTTTCCCCTTTCCCCATTTGAGGTTAGACTGAATTTGAGACTTGTGTGAGCTATGCTCCTCCTCCCTCGTAGCTAGGGTGCCTCGTTGAGGTAGATCTTGTTGTTGCTACTCTTTCACTACGGTGTCTCTAGTAGTGCAAACCAATCTTTCACTGCGGTGATTCTATTGGATCGGTGGACCGGCCGGTAAGAGCAATCGGTTTCAACAAGATAAGTTTGGCTTTGATTCTTCGATCCAAAGGCTACCTTTTTGAGGGTTTGTTGTAGGGTGGAGTTCTCAGCAGGATTTGCTAGTTATCCTTGTGTTTTGCCCATGAATCTCCCTCGCTACCCTCCATGTTCTTCGTGTTCATCCCCGTTTCTCCTCCAATCCGTGAAGATCGGGCCTAGCCCTACATCATTAGGTATCAAGAGCAAGGGTTTCCACGGATTTGGATCGTGTTTCCACCTTTTATTAGCCATTTTTCCACCAAATTTTTCTTTCCCATACCAATTTCGAAAATTCAAAAAAAATAGCCCATATGGATTTCGTTCGATCTTTCGATTTGGTGAGCGATTTGTGGTTTTGATCCACGGATCTCGTGCTTAAGACCTTTTCCTCACTTTCCGTTGGTGTTTTCCGGAGGCCTTTTCTGCTCCAAGCCCAAGCGTGCCGCGCAATTCGTCGCCGGCGGTACTACCGTCCGAACGGCCGTTACTACCGCCCGCAATCGGTCTTACTGCCCGTTCGGCCGGTGCTACCTCCGCACGACTATTCACCGACTTCGTCTTCGTGTCACTTCATCGCTACCTCGACGGCATCAAAGGTATAGCTTCCTACACATCCCTTTCCATTTCGCGAAACTTTTTCCTAGGAGCTAGCTCTTCATAGTGTGAGCATTGCACTAGTGTGACACCAAGTGACCATATCATAATCTTGTGAGCATCTAGTTGTAGCGGACTCGGCTCGGGCAAAAGCATAAAGCAAAAGAGAAATAGAAAAGATTCAAAAAAAGAGACAAAAGCCGAGCCGTGATCCTAGTCATCCTCAAGCTCCATTTACAAATAGAGAAATGGGTACACTTGTGCAAATCGGGTGCTCCTTCCCATACACTTGAGCTAGTTGTCCTTCGAGAGGTGGTGCGGCACGAGCATAGTCTTCGTTAGGTCAAAGTTGCTCCTCCCTATAGTCGCACCACCCACGTTTGTCTCCACGTGTGAGTCTCCTTTGTTTCTCGGATTGTGTGGTTAGTCTCTTTTGTTTCTTGATCCTTGTGGTTATCCTCCACTTGTTGCAATAGCCTTTTCATTGGTTTCGTTTCGATTTCTTGCCACTTTACCATACCTAAGCTCCTCATAAGTGTGTGTGTGAGTCGCTTTTGGATCACTAATCAACCAACTCTTACTCTTGTGACACTTTTGTCTTGGAAGGCAGGCCCATTGGTCCAATACTATCAACCAAGGTAAGAGCGGTTATTAGCCACCACATATTCCACATATCACTTGTGTTTGCTTATCATGGCTAGGGAAGAACAAGACGCCGACTTCGGCAAACAAGCGGAGTCCCTTAGGAGGTACATCGACGACAACTTACGCCGCTATGAGGAGCGTCATCATGCCGCGCAACGTGAAAACGCTGAGCGTTTCGCTCAACTACAAGACGCCCAACGCATGAGCGATGAACGTTCCATTCGTATCGAGGGGCTGCTTCTCGAAAGACGACACCGGCACTCTTCAAGACCAAGCTCAAGGTCTTCACACCGTTCCGACGCAAGAAGCAAAGTTCCAAGCGACGTTGGTCAAGGTCCACAAAACGGCCGCCATCACCACGAGATGCCGCATCAACAAGCGAACATGGATCCTCAACAACACCAAGACCAACATCGTCAAGAAGAGCTGCACCCCCAAGCGATCGTACACCATCAACAACATCAAGATCGCCATCGACAAGAAATTCCAATTCCAAATGTTAACTTGGATCCCCCACACCGCCATGAGGACAATCGACATCATCGTCATGATCTACCTCCACATCGAGCCCGCCGAGTGCCATTTGCCGACAATCATGTTGATATTGAAGATGATGAGGATTATGTTCCACACCACCATCCAAGGCATTGTCATCGAGACCGCCATCGCCACCATGATGATGATGATGAGGATGATCACAAGAACCGCTTCAATCCTCCCAAGCTCGTCATTCCTAAGTTCCATGGCACCAACGACCCGGAGGACTACATGGCATGGGAATCCAAGGTCTCCAAGCTATTTCGAGTCTACAAGGTGCCACAAGACAAACGAGTTGACCTCGCATCCCTCGAGTTCGAAGGCTATGCGCAACTATGGTGGGAACAACTCCAAGCATCCTTTGAAGACCCAATCGACACATGGAATGACATGAAGAAGGAAATGCACAAGCGCTTTGTGCCACATCATTATGCGCGAGATTTCTACAAGAAGCTACAAGAACTCAAGCAAGGTATCAAGATGGTCGACGAGTACTACAAGGAGATGGAGTCCACTCTTTCCCGTGCACACATTGTAGAGTCCGAGGAACAATCAATGGCACGCTTCTTGAACGGCCTCACGTACCCCATCAAGAAGATAGTGGAATTCCAACCTTATGAGAACCTTGTTGAGCTAGTTCATCAAGCCATGAAGGCCGAGCGCCAAGTCGCCGAAGAACTCAAGTATGTCAAGGCCAAGTCCTTCTTCACCACTAGAGCTTCTTCATCAACACAACCCATCACTCAAGTCCAAGCTCAAGGCAATATCAAGAGTCCTACACCGCAAACCACTACAACCTCCAAGAAGACGTCGCCCTCACCCCAAGCAACCAAGTCATATATCACTTGCTACAAGTGTGGAGGTCAAGGGCACAAGTCATTTGAGTGCACCAACAAGAAGGTGATGATCGTCAATGAAAATGGAGACTATGAGTCTATGAGTGAAGATGAGTACCACGCATTGAACAAGGTGGCCACGATGCAAAGCTTGGATGACGCCGATGATTACATCTATTGTGATGGTGACCCCAACCCCACTCTAGTTGTCACTCGAGTCTTGACTGCAATCAACCAAGGTGATGACGCTCAAAGGTGCAACTTGTTCCAAACCAAGGCCGGAATCAACGGCAAATCAATCAAGGTAATCATTGATGGTGGGAGTTGTCACAACTTGGCAAGCAAGGAGCTTTATGAGAAACTTAACTTGACGTACAAGAAGCACCCCAATCCTTACCATGTGCAATGGCTTAGTGACTCCGGCACCATGAAGATCCAACACACAGTTCAAGTATCCTTCAAGATTGGCTCTTACGAGGACACGGTGGATTGTGATGTGGTACCAATGTAGGTTTGCCACTTACTTCTTGGCCGCCCTTGGCAATTTGACAAGGCCGCTACTCATGATGGGCGCACCAACTACTATAGCTTCAAATGGAACAATAAGATCCTAGTGCTCCGCCCAATGACTCCAAGCCAAATCATCACCGACAACGCCAAGACAATTGTAAGAGCGCAAGAAAAACAATCCCCTAGTGAGTTGAGTGGTGAGAGAACGAAACATATTCACGTGAGTGAGAGTCAAAGGCCAAATATGAGTGAGAAAGGGAAAAGAGTGAGTCCCGGCGTAGTCTTGTTAGCCACCAAAAGTGAGATGAGAGAAGTGAGAGCAAACCCATCCACTTTCCACTTCGTGCTCTTATGCAAAGGAGATGGCAAAGACACTAACGACATAACCCAAGTTCCTCCGTCTATGTTGTCTATTTTGCAGGAATTCAAAGATGTCTTTCCGGATGAGCTACCTCAAGGACTTCCTCCCCTCCGTGGAATCGAGCATCGCATCGACCTCATTCCCGGCGCCCCTTTACCCAATAGAGCGCCATACCGCACCAACCCCGAGGAGACAAAGGAGATCGAGCGCCAAATTCAAGAACTCCTCGCCAAGGGACATGTTCGTGAAAGCTTGAGTCCGTGCGCCGTTCCGGTCATCCTCGTCCCCAAGCAAGACGATACACTCCGAATGTGCATGGATTGCCGTCCCATCAACAATATCATGGTGAGGTATCGACATCCTATCCCACGACTTGATGACATGCTAGATGAGCTTAGTGGTGCCACGATCTTCTCCAAAATTGATTTGAAAAGTGGTTATCACCAAATCCGTATGCATGAAGGAGATGAATGGAAAACCGCATTTAAAACAAAACTTAGTCTTTATGAGTGGCTTGTCATGCCCTTTGGCATTTCCAATGCTCCTTCCACATTTATGCGTCTTATGAATCACGTCTTGCACGCTTTCATTGGCAAGTTTGTGGTTGTCTACTTTGATGACATCCTCGTTTATAGCAAGTCTTTGCATGAACATGTCGACCATGTGAAGCAAGTTTTGTTGGCCCTTCGTAATGCTTCGCTTTTTGCCAACCTCAAGAAATGCACCTTTTGTACCGACAAGCTTGTGTTTTTGGGTTATGTAGTTTCTTCCAAAGGGATCGAAGTTGACACCTCTAAGATTGAGGCAATCACAAATTGGCCACCGCCAACTAATCTTGCTCAACTTCGTAGCGCACTTGGTTTGTTTGGATTTTACCGCCGCTTTGTGAAAGATTTTAGCACAATTGCTTGCCCCTTGAATGAGCTTACCAAAAAGAATGTACCCTTCATTTGGGGCAATGCGCAAGAATCAGCTTTCAATGAACTCAAGAAGAGATTGACCGAAGCTCCTTTACTTGCTTTACCGGATTTCTCAAAAACCTTTGAACTTGAGTGTGACGCTAGTGGCCTTGGCATCGGTGGCGTCCTCATGCAATGTGGCCGTCCCGTTGCCTATTATAGCGAAAAACTTGATGGTGCTCGCCTAAACTACCCAATATACGACAAGGAACTCTATGCCTTAGTCCGTGTTTTGGAAGTGTGGCAACACTACCTTTGGCCCAAAGAGTTTGTTATCCATTCCGATCATGAATCACTGAAATATTTGAAAACCCAAGCCAATTTGAACAAAAGGCATGCCAAATGGGTTGAATTCATCGAGTCTTTTCCCTATGTGGTGAGGTACAAAAAAGGCAAGGACAATATGGTTGCGGATGCTCTTTCCCGCAAGATGATCTTACTCACCCAACTTGAAATCAATGTTTTGGGTCTTGATGACCTTAAAGAACTCTATGCTTCCGATTCTTTCTTTGGTCCTATCTTTACCAAGTGCACAATTGACAAAGGTTGCGATGATTTCTACTTGCACAAGGGTTTCTTATTTAAGGCTAACAAACTATGCATTCCCGAGTCCTCGCTCCGTTTGTTACTTCTACAGGAATCACATAGTGGAGGCCTCATGGGACACTTTGGACGTGACAAGACACTCGCCATGCTATCTACACACTACTTTTGGCCACGAATGACGTGTGATGTGGAACGTTTGGTGCGCCGTTGCCCAACTTGCCTCAAAGCTAAGTCCACGTTGAACTCTCATGGTCTTTATATGCCTTTACCAATTCCACACACACCTTGGTCCGACATTAGCATGGATTTCGTCTTAGGATTACCTCGAACAAAAAATGTCAAAGATTAAATATTTGTTGTTGTCGATCGCTTCTCTAAAATGGCACACTGTATTCCTTGCAATAAGACCAACGATGCTTCACACATTGCAACCTTGTTCTTTAGGGAAATCATTCGTCTACATGGAGTGCCAAAGACCATTGTTTCGGACCGAGATGTCAAGTTCACAAGCTACTTTTGGAAGGCATTGATGGCAAAGCTAGGAGTCAAGCTCCTCTTCTCCACCGCCTACCACCCACAAACCGATGGCCAAACCGAGGTGGTGAATCAAAGCTTATCAACTCTCCTTCGCGCATTAATCAAGCCAAACATCAAAGGTTGGGAGGAATGCATACCGCACGCCGAGTTCGCCTACAACCGTGCCTCCCACCGGGCGACCAAGCGAAGCCCGTTCGAGGTTGTCTATGGGTTCAACCCCAACACCGCCCTGGACATCCTACCACTTCCTCTACACGAGTGCAGCGACATGGACGTCGACAAGAGAGCTGACTACATGAAGTCATTACATGAATCAACTCGAGCAACTCTAGAGGAGCACACCAAGCGCCAAGCTACCAAGATCAACAAGTTGAAGAAGCCCATGATATTCGAATAAGGGGACCTTGTGTGGCTACACCTCCGCAAGGACCATTTTCCAGATGAAAGAAAATCCAAGCTTGCTCCTCGCGGTGACGGGCCTTTCAAAGTGCTCAAGCGCATCAACGACAACGCCTACAAGATCGATATCCCAACATCCAAGTACTTGGTGCATCACACGTTCAACGTCGCCGACCTATCTCCCTTCCACGGAGATGCAAGCGTTCAAGAGGATGACGAGTCGAGGACGACTCTTTCCGAAGGGGGGGGGAGATGATGTAGCCCCACAGGTGGACAACACCATGGACACCATGCTGATTGGCCCAATGACAAGATCAAGAGTCAAATCTCTTCATGAAAAGATGACCTCGCTCCTCTCGATGTGTGACCTCGACCTCCCTTTGAATTGTTTGCTACCTCATGCCGGTACCTTGTGTATACTCAGGATCCACCCGGAAGATGACCCACAATGGAGTCAAGAAGATGGCCAAGAGGAAATCCAAGAAGATGGGCAAGAAGAGGAAGAAGGAGGCAAAAGCTTAAGCCGGAGCCATCCGGCCTCCAGGCCGGCCTGGGCCGGCCCTCAGGCCGGCCCAGGCCGGACCTCCACCCGACGCGGCCGGCCCTCCACCCGACGCAGCCGGCCTCCAGGCCGGATCCCCACCTCCCTGCCTCGTTTTGTACTAAGACTATAAATAGCTTTCCCCTTTCCCCATTTGAGGTTAGACTGAATTTGAGACTTGTGTGAGCTATGCTCCTCCTCCCTCGTAGCTAGGGTGCCTCGTTGAGGTAGATCTTGTTGTTGCTACTCTTTCACTACGGTGTCTCTAGTAGTGCAAACCAATATTTCACTGCGGTGATTCTATTGGATCGGTGGACCGGCCGGTAAGAGCAATCGGTTTCAACAAGAGTAAGTTTGGCTTTGATTCTTCGATCCAAAGGCTACCTTTTTGAGGGTTTGTTGTTGGGTGGAGTTCTCAGCAGGATTTGCTAGTTATCCTTGTGTTTTTCCCACGAATCTCCCTCACTACCCCTCCGTGTTCTTCGTGTTCATCCCCGTTTACCCTCAAATCCGTGAAGATCGGGCCTAGCCCTACATCACGCCACCTTCGAGGATAGAGCCGGCACGCCCCTGCCCTCATGGAAGAAGAAACCGGCAGCAAAGATGCCGGCTGACCTTGCCGCCATTAAGGCAAGGATCACGGAGTTGACCTCCGGCTCTCTTCCCCTGACTGGAGAGGACACAATAATTTGCTGGATGAAGAGACGGATCCATCCCCTCTGACATCGTGCTCGCCTCTTGTGCGAGTACACAAACAATTCTGATCCCATGCGGATCAGCGAAAAAGACTTGGAGCAAGACCTCTTTGAGTCTCGCTTCAACAAGCTCATCAAAGCCCGGCCTAACGAAGGCCGGCAATACGAAGAATCACTGCCGATGTACACGGCAGCCAACCTTCCCCCAAAGGTACTTTGCATAATCAAAGTTCAACTCTTTATGGTTTCGGCTTTGTTGTCACAGACTAACGTGTATTCTTTGTCAGATTCCCAGAGTCTCCACCGCTCGTCCCGCTGGCGCATCATCATCCAGCAAGATGACTAAGCGGCCCATCTCCTTTTCTTCGGCGTCTGCAGAGAGCCGGAAGAGGAAGAGCCAATCTACAACGATTGGAGCCAAATCGTCCGAAGAAGATGACGCCCTTGCTGGGCTTAACATTCCCACCTAGAAGTAAGTCGACTAAAATATCTCTTCTTTACTTTGCAGTATTGCCGGATATTCCAATCTTACTCCTTTGACTTTGCAGGATAAAGAAAGGCACTCCTCTGAAGCAAAAGGTGTTAGCCATGCGGAAGAAAGCTTCTCCCACTGTTTCTCCCGCCACTCCTTCGGCTTCTAAGCTGACACCAATGGAGGAAACCTCCACCCGCACCATGGCGGGAGGTACGACTCTTGGGAGAGCCAGAATTACACCTCCCACCAAATGGACAGAGATGACGGGAAAGGTGACGGAGCCTTCCTCTCCACCAAGGGCTGAAGCTCCGGCTAATGATGCCCCAACTTTTCCTCCGATTAAAGCGGAGGCTTTCGATGAAGAGGGGCGCATCAAGCCGGAGTATATGAGCCGGTTCATGCGAGCTCCACGACTGCCCCAAAAGAAGGGAACAAACCCTTCGGGATGACGAGCCGGGTGAGACCCAGACCTATGACACATTTGATGTCATAGTAATCCTTGAAGATCAGCAGAATTATTTTGCTGAAAGCTTTGAGGCTGGCATGACCCTTCTCCGTGAGCACTACCAGTAATTATCTTCCCCAGTAGCCCCCGAGCACTATGCCGGGTTAAGTTTTCCAACTAGCCGACATAGTGGTCCGAGTTATTGCGCATGCACATGTTTAGCCCCCTAGCGATGAAATGTCACCTTGTAGCCAATGTTACTCGTCAATGTAGCTTTAGTCTTTTAGCACTTCCTTACGTACATCCATCACCGAATTGGTGCTTAAACCATCAATTTGTTGGGTGTGCGAAATTAGGAGATGCGTCGGTTAAAGACTGAGCTGGCGAACACGGATGCCATCATCGCCGGCTTTGAGGCCGATCGTGTCGCATACCAAGGTATGAATGCCGAAACCTTAACTTTTTCTATCAGGCCTTTCTTTATACTGCTGACACTTTGTCTAATGCAGACACCATTAACAAAGCCAAGGAGTTTGCCGATAACGCAGGCAGCCTCGACCGGCTCCGCGACGAAAACATTGAGCTGAATAAGCTTAATCAGTCAATGACAGCGGAGCTGGAGACGGTCAAGAAGAGCCTCGCCAAAGCCGAACAAGTCCTGGAGACAGAGAGACAGAAGCACAAAGATGCGCTCCGTGAAGTCCAGGATCGGCTTGACAAACGCCTCGATGAATCAGTGGCTATTGACGACCAGCTTCTGAGTAAGTTTCATTTAAAAACCCATGCTCATTGCCTTTTGCCTTAGCCATTCTGAGTTTATAGCTGAACTTCGCTTTTGCCAGCTTTGGCGGGTTATGGCCATGAGCTGTCAGCGGATAACCGGCTTGACCGGATTTTGGAGGTAGGGGAGCTCCTCCCGAAGATTCTTTCTTCGGGCAAGAAGTTTGTCGAGAAATTCTTTCCCGGCAACCCCGAGCCACTGACTGACTTTCCAGGCCTGCCAGCTGAACTGGACGAAGCAACTTCGTCTTTTGATGAACGGCTTCGCTCCAGCGCACGCGGAGGCGCAAAGACAGCTCTGGGCCTGATGATGGCAAATTATCCGGAGCGCGGAGGCTTGGCACATCGCGGACGGATTTCCTCTTGAGAAAGAGGACGGTACTCCGTTGGACGAGAAGGATCAGAAGAAAATCCTGCACTCCATCTCCGGTTATGCCAGCAAGGTCGCGAAGATGGTCTCCCTCACCACCATTTTCAAGGAGGTGCCGTGCCCGCCGACTCCCGTCCAGTCTGATGACGAAGGCGAAGAGGCAGATAAATCTGCATGAGCTGAATTTGCTCTTTGAGCCGACCATCCCTGAAAATGCAACATATGTTGTTAAGTCGTCCAAACATTATGTATGTCCGTATAAACAACTAAGTCTTTTGCTGTATGTTAATTCAGCTTTTTTGGTTGCAAATTTGCAGTTTTTATGACACCAGTTTTTCTGGCCTTGACACCTTAGTCTTTAAGCGCCGACAAACCTATTACAAAACAACTTGCTGAGTAACAGGTACGTAGGACCAATCTGTTTAGACCCAGAACAAGCGCCGCCTTTCGGTGCCGAAACACTTTGAAGCAACCCGGTGCAAAAAGCTATCAGAAGAACATAATTTTGGCAAAAAGTTGTTTTTCATCACCTTAAGGCGGATTCAACATGAAAGATAGTTTACCAACAATCAACACAGGCAATTTCGGGTAAACAAAAAATAACAATAAGATCATTGGGAAATAAAGAATGATACAGATTCTCGAATTACACATGAGAGGAACCAATCTTTATTTCATGATCACATTGGCATGGTTACAATAGAATTTGCTAAGTGTAAAAGGGATGTAGCTGAGCGATATTCCACGGACGTTTCGTCTCATCTAAGTCGTCATCTACATGCCTTTTTCTCTTACGACATTTCTTCCTAGGATCTTTCTTTGAATCCCTTAAGTCGAGGAGATAGTATGACCCATTTTTCAGTGCTTTGCTGATAACGAAAGGTCCTTCTCATGGAGGGGATAGCTTGTGCTGCTGGTTTTGTACAAGCCGAAGCACTAAGTCGCCTTCTCGAAAAGATCGATTCCGCACTCTACGGCTTTGATAGCGACGTAGATCTTGCTGATAGATGGCGGATCATTGGAGAGCTAACTCTCTTTCTTCTTCGAGGGTATCTAAGCCGTCTTGACGTGCTTCCTCTGCGTCTTCTTCGACATAGGCTGCGACTCGAGGCGAGTCGTGGATCATGTCGGTTGGCAGTACTGCTTCTGCTCCGTAAACGAGGAACAAAGGGGTGAAGCCGATCGATCTGTTTGTGGTAGTACGAATACTCCATAAGACTGCCGGCAATTCATCAACCCAAGCGCCGGCTGCTCGATGTAATGGGGTTTCAAGCCTCGACTTAATACCTTGCAGAATAATGTCATTAGTGCGCTCTACCTGTCCATTGAATTGCGGATGTGCCACCGATGCCATGTGGAGCCGGATTTTCGATCGGCTGCAAAACTTCGATAGCTCACCGACAGCAAAATTTGTGCCATTATCAGTGATGATGCTATGCGATATGCCGAACCGAGTTGTTATTTCGACGATGAACTTTGTCTGTAGCTCCATCGAGTTTCTTAACAGGCTTTGCCTCCACCCACTTTGTGAATTTGTCGACCGCCACCAGCAGATGCGTTAGGCCTCCTCTTGTGGTTTTGAAGGGTCCCACCATGTCGAGCCGCCAGACCGCGAATGGCCAGGTTATAGGGATCGTCCGGAGCTCCTGTGCCGGCAAATGAGCCTGCTTTGCATAACGTTGACAACCTTCACAAGTCTTGACGATGTTGATAGTATCCTTCTTAGCCGTTAGCCAGAAGAAACCGTGCCGAAACGCCTTGGCGACCAATGCCTTTGCCACCACATGATGCCCACACTCGCCGGAGTGGATTTCCTCGAGGATTTGCCGCCCTTCCTCTAGAGAGACGCATCGTTGAAAGATGCCAGACGTGCTTCGTTTGTAAAGCTGTCCGTCAATGATCGTGTACGCCTTTGCTCGGCGTTCAATTTGGCGGCTCAATACTTCGTCCTCCTTCGATAGTTTTTTGTTCACTAGGAAATCAATGTATGGCGTGGTCCAATCTGGGGTTACCAGGCATACATGGACTGATTCTGCCGACAAGGGGTAGTATTCGTTGCCACCTTTAATGGACGGCTTATGCAGATGATAGAGACATACGTCTGGAGGCACCTCCTTCTGCCTGGAGCCTATCCTGGCCAAGGCATCAGCAGCTTCATTGTCGTCTCGAGAGATATGCCGGACCTCTAAGCCGGCAAAACACCTGCCAAATTCATCGACTGTTCGCCTGTACTCCGCCATTGTGGGACTTTTTGTGTCCTAGGTTCCGTCGAGTTGCTGTATAACAAGATCCGAGTCGACATAACAGAGGATGCGTTTTACTCCCAACTCCTTAGCCATATGAAGGCCATGGAGGGGAGCCTCATACTCTGCTACGTTCTTGGTAGCGTTGAAGTGGATTCAAAGGACATAGCTAAGCTTGTCACCTTTAGGCAACTTTAACACTACTCCAGCCCCCGAGCCCTCTTTAATCTTTGAGCCATCAAAGTGCATTATCCAGTACTGAGAATCCGGCAAAGGTGTGTTTTCCATCGCCTCTGTCCATTCTGCGACAAAGTCGGCCAAGACTTGAGATTTGATGGCGGTTCTCGGCTTGTACTGGATGTCAAAAGCTGCTAACTCAATGCCCCATTTGGTGACCCGGCCCGTTGCGTCGGCATTGTTGATGATGTCCTTCAATGGAGCTTTACTGACCACCGTGATTGTGTGATCATGAAAGTAATGTCGTAGCTTCCTGGCGGCAAAGAACACGCCGTAAGCTAACTTCTGGTAGTGAGGGTAGGGTTGCTTTGAATCTGAAAACACCTCGCTAATAAAATAGATAGGGTGTTGATCCGGCCATTGCTTCCCTTCTTCCAGGCGTTCAACTACATGTAGAGCAAAAGCGGCTCTCTTTCCCTTGGAGCTGCCAGGATTGGACCATGCGTGAATGTATACTTCAGCTGTGCTAAGGCTGCCTCGGCCTCCTCTGTCCAAACAAAATTGTCTGATTTTTTGAGAAGCTTGTATAGGGGCAGCGCTTTGTCACCAAGACGGCTAATGAATCGGCTAATAGCCGCGGCGGAACCCGTAAACCGCTGTATGTCCTTAAGACAAATCGGCCTCTCGATGTTCTGAATCACCTTTATCTTTTCCGGGTTAACTTCAATTCCTCTTTTGGAAACAATGAAGCCCAGAAGCTTGCCCGCGGGAACTCTGAAGACGCATTTTGCCAGATTAAGCTTCATCTGGTACTCCCTTAGATTTGCAAAGGTTTCCGGCAGGTCAGCGATAAGATCACCTCGCTTCTTCGACATGACTGCAATGTCATAGACATAGACGTGAACATTGCGGCCAATCTGCTTGTCTAAACAACGCTGCATACACCTTTGGTAAGTAGCACCGGCGTTCTTCAAGCCAAAAGGCATTGTGACATAGCAGTAATTTCCATATGGCGTGGTGAAGGACGTCTTGATTTGATCTGATTCCTTCATCTTTATCTGATGGTAACCCGAAGAAGCGTCTAGAAAACACAGCAACTCGGAGCCGGCAGTTGAATCAATGACCTGATCGATACGCGGTAAGGCGAACGGATCTTTAGGACAGGCTTTGTTTAAACCAGTGAAATCAATGCACATACGTAGCTCGGAGGTGTTTTTCTTTGGGACGATGACGGGATTTGCCAACCAATCAGTATGGACGACCTCTCGAATGAACTTGGCGGCGGTGAGCCTTAGGATCTCTTTTCCTACCGCCTTGCGCTTCTCTGTTCCGAGCCGTCGGAGACCTTGTTTTACCGGCTTAGCATCTTTGTTGACTTTTAAGGAGTGCTCGGCTAGTTTCCTCGGGACACCTGGCATGTAAGAAGGTGACCAAGCAAAGATATCCCGATTCTCACGGAGAAACTTGACGAGGTCGCTTTCCTATTTGTCGTCGAGGCCGGCACCAATAATGGCCTCCTTTGTCGGATCGTCTTCTGCGAGCTTGATTTTCTTGGTGTCATCCTTTGGCTTGAAACTTGAGTCGACTTTAGAGGACGGCTTTTGAGTTGCCGACATCTCATTGGGACCCATTGTTTTTTTGAGGTCTTCCAGTTCTTCCTTGGAGATTTCTTCTTCAGCGTGGACGGCATTGGCAACTTCGCACTCTTTTGCCTTTTTGAAGTCTCCCTTAATAGTGACGATCCCATTGGGCCCCGGCATTTTGAGCTTGCTATAGATGTAGCACGGCCGAGCCATGAATTTGGCAAAAGCCGGACGCCCGAAAATTGCGTGATACACGCTTCTGAAAGGAACCACTTCAAAAGAGACATCTTCCATCCTGAAATTATCCGTGCCGCCAAAATTGACCTTTAGGGTGATCTTTCCCATCGAAGAGGCTTGTCGTCCTGGCACAATCCCATGAAACTTCACATTGTTGTCGCTGAGTTGTGACTCGGAGAGACGCATCCTTTTCAATGTCGCCGCGTAGAGTATGTTGATGCTACTTCCTTCGTCCATGAGCACCTTTGTCAACTTGTATTTGTCGACTATAGGGCTGACGACCAGAGCATAGGTGCGCGTTGTAGGGACTCTGTCCGGGTGATCGCTGCGATCCCATGTAATGGGAGTGTCAGACCAATCCAAATATTGTGTAACTGTAGGTACCGTAGCATTAAGTTCTCGCCAGCCGCCTTTTCCTTGCAAGAGGAGTCAGTCGCTAGGTTGACGATGAGACTTTCAGTGTGCTTGGGGAACTTCCTTTGCCTTTTCCTTCTTTGGAGGCCGCATCGTCAGATTCTGATGCAGCGTCTTCCTTATCTTTGTCGTCCTTACGAGATTTGCGCTTGTTTCTTGACTTGCCATCTTTGGGGTCCTTGGCGATGTCCCGATTAATGTGACATTGCTGGATCGTGTGGATGCTCGTCCCATCCGGCCTCAGATGATGTACACAGGGATTATGCTTGATGTCGTTGTACTTCACCGTTGGCGGTCGAGCGGGTCGGTTGCTTGCCGCCTTTCTGTCCTGCCACTTGCTATTACTTGGGCCGCCATTACCGAAGGTGCCAGCAACTTCGTGAGAGGGGCCGGCTTGGTCTTCAACCTTTTTCTTCCCGGACTCGCGTCGGCGGGATTCGCCTTCTTCCCTGTTGTCATCGTCAGCAGCAAAATATTTGTTTGCATAAGCCAGTAAGCCGCCCAAAGTTTCCGACTCGTCGCTGTATATAATGAAGCGGAAAGTCGTCCCCTTCCTCAGAGACTGCTTGAAGGCATGAATTGCCTGTGTTTCTGAGACGCCCTCGCAAGCGTTTTTGATTTCCGCTCCATCGTGAAATGAATTCACGGCTAGACTCATTCTTTTGCTGCACACACCGCTGTAAGTCGAATATCGACTTGGGGCGTTTATACGTGCCCTGGAAGTGCTGAATAAAGACGCGCTTCATGTCACTCCAGGTATGAACTGTCCTTTCTGGAAAGCCTTCGATCCACATGCGTGCCGTCCCAGTTAACATCAGGGGCAAGAAGCGTACTGCGGAGTCGGCACTGCCTTCATATATGTCGCAGGCACTGACATAATCTGAGAGCCAGGTCTCAGGATTCGCTGTGCCGCTGTACTTCTCCACCATCTTTGTTACGTTCAACAAAGTCGGCGGTAGGATTTGTTCTCTGATTGTTCTGCCAAAGCACTTGGGGCCAAGGTACTGGGCATCTCTGGCCGACTTACTCTCCCCGATTAGGCTTCGAACATCATTAACTACAGGCGGCTTATCAACTGATTTTCCTCGCCTTGGATCATCCCTATGACGGCTTTGACTCGCCCGACTCGCGTTACGCGGTGGGCTGGGAGACCTTTGCCGTCGTGAAGGGGGTATATATTTGGAGGGGTTATCTCCCTCTTTGCGCGGTGGAGGTGACGGTGGAGGTGGCATATTATCTCTGCTACCCTCCCTACGAGGTGGATTCTCCCTTTCTCATCGTCGCTCTTGGTGAGATGGCGCCGCCTTTTCTTTGTGAGGGTCCTCCTTTTGCTCCCGGCTTCGATGTCCTCCACGGTTGTTGCCGGCTTCACGAAGACGAGATGAACCTGTCCGCGACTCCGCACCCTTAGGTGGCTCCTTGTCATTCGGGTTCTTATCGTCGCCCTTGTTGTGGCTGCTTGAGCTGGCTGGATCATCGTCTGGGTCTGGTGGTGCAACAACCATTGGCTTCTTCGTCGTCGAGTTACAAAGACTAGAATCGTCGAATAGCCTTCCCGACTTAACTTGCGAGTTGTTTTGCTGCTGCTGTGCTACCTCCAGTAGGTAAGCCCAGTATTTGAGACGGGCGTCGCGGTCCAATGATTTGTCGAACATGACCTCCTGGGCCGCCTCCATGTTTTGGCTGGGGTGTTAAAGTAACACAAATTGGTCACCGGGTCACGTCGGTGGTGGTACTGTCTGAAATAACAAACTATGCCGAGATGTCGCCTAGAGGGGCGGTGAATAGGCGATTAAAACTTTTCCGGTTTAAGGCTTGATAATTGCGGAATAAAACTATGTGTTTAAATTAACAAGCCAACAACCTAATATACTAGGCTCACCTATGTGCACCAACAACTTATGCTAAGCAAGGAAAGTAACAAGGTGATAGCAAGATATAAAACTTCAAGCACGAAGGCTATCACAATGTAAATTGCATAAGTAAAAGACTTAGGTATAGAAAGAACCGAGGCACGCGGAGACGAGTATGTATTCTCGAGTTCCTCCTTGTTAAGGGAGTACGTCTCGTTGGAGGGGTGTGAGCTTGCCACAAGAGGCCTACTCAAGATGCCACAAAGGCCTCACCCTATTCTCCGATGAACCGCACCCAAGGGTTTGGTCCACCTTGCACTATCGGAATCCTTCAAGGTGGAATCCGGAGCCTTTACAATGTTCTTGGGCACACACCCACAACTCAATTGGGGGCTCCCAAATCTTACCGAAGCTTCACAACTCGAAGGCTTCGCGGCACACCAAACGTCTAGGGTACACAATGCACCCAAGAGGCACAAGCTCTTGGGAACACAATGCACCCAAGAGTAACAAGCTTCTCAAACTTCAATCCCACGAATCTTCGTGGAGAGCACAACCCGATGCAACTAATGCAAAAGGCAAGAACACACCAAGTGGTCAAATCCTTCTCTCCAAAATCCAACCAAAGCAACTAATGCTATGGAGGGATTTAGGAGGAAGAACAAAGAGGAGAAACACTAAGAACTCCAAAATCTAGATCTACTAGGTTCCCCTCACTTAGAGGAGGAATGAATTGGTGGAATGGTAGATCTAGATCTCATCTCTTGTTTCCCTAAAAATGGGCAAGAATCATTGGAGGGAAATGGAGGAAGCAAGCTCTCAAGATGTGCAACAATGGAGGAGAGAGAGAGCAAAGGGGTCAAAAGGTTAGATTTCCAATGGGGAAGAAAGCCCCCTTTAAATAGGTCCCTGAGAAATCTGGCCGTTGGGCTCAGATTCCCGCAGGGCCGGTAGTATCGGCCGGCAGAGTGGTACTTCCAGACCCTCACTACAGCTTCAGCCAACAGTCTTCAAAGGGTTCAGCCGAACCTGCTTCATCCCGCCGGGGCGGTACTTCCGCTGGGGAGACCTGTAGTGCCGGTAATAGCTAGCGGTAGTACCAGAGCAAGTTCCAGTGCCACTTCCGCCTGAGTCTAGTACAGAAATTTCGTAAGCGGAACTGCCCTCCGGAAGTTTCTCCGGAACTTGCCAGCGGTAGTTCCGCCCGAGGGGCCGGTAGTAGCGGCAACGAAAACAACAGAGCACCCGGTACGAGAAAAAACAAAACTTAATCATCCGGACTCCATTTTCGATGATCTTCTCGTTAGATTCGCAACGAAAAGTTCTACAAGATCATGCAGAGAAACATCATGGTCCATCATGTGAGGATAAAACCAAATATAGAAAGGTCAAACTTCTCATTTGCAAACCGGAAATGCAATATCTTTTGCAAATGAAGTCCGAAAGAAGTAAAACCAATTTTGATGGAAAGAGGACGACAAATGCAATCCTTGGAAATGATTAAAACAAGTAAAGGAGATTTTGCAAAAATGGAAGAGAGAAACCTTCCGCACGGATGAACCGGGAAAATATCCAATAGCGAAAACGCAATAAAAGACGCATATGAAAACCGTTTTCGGTTACCTTGGCCTTGTCATGACAAGCACGACAAGCACCAAGACCACACCACGATAAGAGACAAATAAGAACCAATAAAGATGATTGTATGGATGCAAAGGTTTGTGCTCTCTACGATGATACGATCACGATATTCGGTCGAGAGTCTCTCTTGATAGTACGGCTATCTATCCTATAACCCGGTCTCTCCACTAACAACATGAGACCGGTAAAATAGAAACCTATCAAGATCATACCTTTGCCTTGCGCATAATCCACTTGAGGTCGATGAGACGATCTTCATTTCCTCAAGACGCACCACCTTCCTCGATTGTGCTTCGCTTGGTGAAGATTCACATGTTGCTCCCCCATACACCAATATGGGAGAGGCACCTCTTTGGCATATCTTCACTTGGACTTGAGTATTGATCAACTCGCACTTAGCCTTGATCAACACATAATCTTCTTCCCTTAGCCTTGACTCCAACATATGGAGATCAAACAATGCATATGGACATACCTACAAATATAGCTCAATACGAACATTAGTCCATAGAGATTGTCATTAATTATCAAAACCACACATGGGGGCAACCATGCACTTTCACTTTCTCCAGACAGAGTTGACATGGTCGGCTTCCCACTTGCTGCGGAAATCCAGCCTCTTGTGTAGATTCTTGTCGCGAGCCAGACGGCAAACATCGTCGGCCCCTTTTTCTCTTTGCTTCCGGATGAACTCCGTTTCCTTATTTGTGAGATAGACTTCAGGCTCCGTGATCTTGGCTGCCTGTTCTTCTAGTAGAGCGCGATGCTTCTCTATGTCGGCCAGCGATGTGTTAGGAGGAAGTGGAGTTAGCAGTTCCTGGTACTTTGCTATCCTTTCTTCGTACTCCTTCTCTATCGCTGCTCCGACTGTAGCATTAATGTCGTCTCCAGCAACCGGCAATTTACTGGCTCCCTTCATTGGAGCTAGTAGCGGCATAAAGTCCACCTTTTGATTTCCAGCTTCTGGAGGTTTTTCTTCGCCATCAGCGGGTTTCGAGGCGGCGGGGTCTCCTTTTGGATCAGAGACAACATCACCCATTAAGACCTCGACTGGGCGTCCCAAGCAAGACGCAACTTTCCGACTAAAATCGTCGGATTCTCCTTCAGATTCATGGTCCTGCTCCATAGGAGCAGAGTCCCCTGATCCGGCTTCTGAGTCAGCCCCAGCCTGCAAAGCAGGAAGGATAGACTCAGGATCAGTCATCGACTTGTTAGAGCCGGATTCTCCTAGGATGCCAACGAAGTGGAAGTCCAGCGCGGCCATAGTGGAACTTGCGCCGTCTTCAGAGTCTTCATCATCAGTGTCGAAAGCTAGATCTAGATCGGCAATCTCATCAGAGTCCAGATCCGATCCGTCTTCGAAGTTGCTGGGGTGGGTGGCGGGCATGCTCGAGGTGAAGCCATCATCCAAAGCCTTGGCGGTGAAGCCGACGAAGATGTTGATGCCGCCGATGGAGACCGTGGACCAGCCTGCGGGATCCTCCTTTGCCGGCGTCCAGAAGCCGTCGTTGAGGACATGGCAAGCTCATGTCTCGTCGAAGTAGCTGACCAAGCCGACTGCGATGGTGTCGCCGATTCCGCTAGTAGATCCCGCCCGGAACGTAACCCCGGACATCTCTTGCCCCACGGTGGGCGCCAACTGTCATGGTATTGTCAAATCTGGCCGGGACAGGGGTGCCATCCGGCTAGGTAGAGAGGTGGGTATAGGAGATGTAGGTAATTCCGGTGACGGGATGAGCACGAGTTTACCCAGCTTCGGATCTCGCAACGGTGACGAAACCCTACGTGCTGCTATAATTCACTATAAGGCTATATGCGCCGATTACAATGAAAGTTAGAGCGTATCTTTGTCTGTGCCCTAAGGCGTCCCGTAGGCCGGTTTATAAAGGTGGCCGGACTTAGGGCTTACAGGAAGCAACCTAACCGACTAAGTTACAGAGTTCTACTCTAATTCGGCTTGGGCCTTGCCTTTAGAACTAAGTCAACTACAATGCAGGCCGCCTTCTGGAACCTTCCATTAGCCGGATGAGGCTCCTGCGCTTCATCGTACTGGGTCGCCCGGTAAGCCGAATTTCGGCTTACCACCACTATGAGCCACCCTGGTACGCTGGCTTTAGTCACTTCCGTAATGGTACCTATTCGACATATCCCAAACAGTGACACACCTTGCTAACCGTGGTTCGGCTCCTGAGGCGAATTTATGGCTACTCACCAAGATGTACTCTTCCTTTACAAAAAACAAACTCAACAGGGCCCCTCCCTTGTTGGACTAGGTTTTTTTTTACTATTGGCACAGCAAAGGCGGTAAGCACATGTAGTTGTAGCAATGGTGCGATCAGTTGACCACTCCTGCCCTCCATTGGAAGATACCTACTTCTCCCAAAATAGAAGTCACATTTTACAGTCTCTAAGGCAAATTTCAAAACGTGAACCACATGTGACAATAATGCAATTTTAAAAGGAGAGAGATTACTGTAGTTAACCAATGAAGCACATGCTATGGTATTTGAATTGGCGACCGAGCGAACGATGGACGGCGTTGCCAATAATATATCTCTGTTACCAATGAACACTAGCGAGGTAGCGGGGCCACCTACCACTGGCGAGCAGGAAATCATGTTCGCCAGCGGTACTTAACTTACCGCTGACGAACAAGCTCCGTGTTCGCCAGCGGTAGATGGCCCCGCTGGGGTCGCCCCGGTCACACCCTTACCACTGGCGGACAGGGGAGCGTGTTCGCCAGTGGTAGCGCAAGTACCACTGGCGAAGTGGAAGTAACATTCGCCAACGATATTTACCACTGGCGAATGTTTTTTTTTGATCGCCAGCGAGAGCCCGGCGGCTATAACCTTTTTCCTACTAGTGGAACCCTTCACACCAGCGATATAGTTTTTTTTTTTAGGGTGACATCAACGATATAGTCATTCTGTTTTATCAAAAAGGTTTTGACCGGTGTTTATAGTGTCGGTCTGAACTAGTGGGGGCAGAGGACATTGAGATTGCCCAAATTTATAAAAATGCTAATAATGAATTGACCGAACATAATTTCATGATGTGCTTAGAAAATGAGATTATCTATAGTTGGACAAGTCTAATATATATAGAAAATTATGGCTTTTCCATCTATGCCACGAGAAACTTTAAACGCGACAAATTAGAACTAACTAGTCTCTGCCCATGGAAATGATGATGTCTACTACTGTACATCATTCACCGGTAACAATGAAAATCCTATGCATAACCAGTACTTCTATGTAGGCTAACAAAAGTTAGGCCCCACAAAAACAATATTAGGCAAAAAAAAACTGTACTTTCAAACATAATCACAATACCGTGCCGCTATTAGCAACTTATTGCAGCCATCAGCTTCATACCCTTACCAGAAGAACAATGTCTGGTTCACATACAGAATTCGAAAAAGCTTTGCGGTGTCAAAGTTGTCACTCAACTTCGTGGCTACCTACCTTTCAAAAAAAAAAAAAAACTTCGCGGCTACCTATCTTGCCTAAAGTTCTTGTCTGTATCTTTCCCAAGATGATGATCTGTTCAAACAATTTACTAAAACTTAGAAATAACTCGGGAAATGCCACTGGTTTTAAATGTGCGGAAAAAATTCATGCATGTAGCTATTGGGTAGCAACTTTTTCTTATAATAAGTTGTTGTAAAAAAAGGCTTGTTTCTTTTGCAACTAGGCGAAAGCATCGTCTTTGTCATTGATAAGGAAGTATAAAAAGAAAAACATCAAAAAATCCGACGTCGGTCTCGCCAGCTAGTTCGACAATCCGGCGACAGAAAAACCACCGCCACAAAAAAAATGTGACTGATGTGAAAGTCACGAGATGAGTTTCTCCAGCAAAAGCAACAATACAAGTTATAAATCGTAGTAGAACTTTATTTGTGATTTTTAAATAGGTCGCAAACAGTCACATCTTGCACTCAACATGCACAAAACTTATCTTCTATCTGACAAATTTACAGAGACGGGATTGTGGAGATCTGAAGCACTTGTAGTAGCTCCCAAAGTCCCAAGTACTCCCTACATTCTAAATTACCCTGTATTCTGAGTTTAGTCAACATCAAACTTTGTAAACTATAACAAAATTATACTCCAACATCAAACTTTGTATTCTGAGTATTCAGAATGCAGGGTAATTTAGAACCGATGGAGTACGGAGAGGGATGCATTAATGATTCCAACATCCACTGTTCCAAATCCCAAAAATCCCAATGGGCAAACAAAAGGGTGAACACGACAAACAAAAATATACTTTAGAAGTCAAGAATACTCGATACTCAACTTAGCACGGTCACCACGAGCAAGCCGTTGCCCGCCTTTAGTTCGGCTGCGCCTGCATGGCCGCTTTTGACGTCGCCACCGGCCTCGGAGCCGGTCAGCTCGCGCGCGCGAATGGCCTGCTCCGCCCAATCCATGCGCTGCACCGTTCGCAGCATCAGCGCCGCGCACACGAGCTGCGCCGCCAGCATGCCGGCCCACATGCCCCGAAAGTCGAGCCTCGCCGGCCAGAACGCTAGCGCCAGCGCGGCCGGCATGCCGACGCCGTAGAACGCCGAGACGTTGATCCTCGCGGCCTTCCCCGGCCGCGCACTGCCTCGGAGCACGCCACAGCCCGCCGTCTGCGGGCAGTTGCCGAGCTCAGCGGCGCCGAGAATGGGCAGCGCAGCGGACGCCAGCTGCAGGATGGCGGCGTCGGCGGTGAACATCCGCGCCCACACGCCCCTTACGGACGTAGCGAACGCGCACGCCACGAGCCCCAGTGCGGCCCCGCAGATGAGGCCAACGTGCGCCGCGAGACGCGCACGCTCGGGTCTCCCCGCGCCGAGCTCGTGCCCGACGCGTGTGGACACGGCGCAGCCGAGGGAGTGCGGGAAGATGTACACCAGGGATGTGGTCTGTATCAGTATCCCCATGGCCGCCACCGCCGCCTTCGGGTCAGCGAGCACGCCGCAGAGCAGCACCATGATCTCGTACCACCACCACTCCAAGCACACCGACATGCAGCTGTGCACGGACAGCCTCAGCAGGCGCCCCCACTCCAGCACATGTTCTTCCTCCTCGGCCAGCAGTAATGATGCGTCGTCTTTGCAGTCGCCGGCGCCATTGCCATTGCGATGCATTATCCCGGAGAAATACATGTAGGCTACGAGGAACAGCAGGAAGTTCATGTTGGTGCAAACGGCTCCGAGCGCGACGCCGCGGATCCCGAGGCGGAGGCCGTGCACGAGGAGGAAGTTCACGGGGACGTGGAGCAGGAGCGCCGCGGCGGCCGCGTACGTGATCGGGAGCGTGATTGACTGCGCGCGGAGGTACACGCGGATCGGATGGAGGAAGGACTGCACGAGGAGATCCGGGAGCGAGCACAGGATGAACTCGGACGCGGCGGCGGCAATGTCGGGGTCCTGGCCGGCGGCGACGAGGACGCGGTGCATGGCGACCCAGAGCAAGCTGACGGGGACGGACGCGGCCAGGAGCAGCGAGACGGTGCGACGGAGCGCTGCGGAGAGAACGGACGTGCGGCCGGCGCCGAACGCCTGGCCGCACACCGGGTCCATGCCGGCGGCGAGCCCGGAGAGCACCGAGTAGCCGGTGATGTTGGCGAAGCCGAGCGCGAGGGAGCCGCCGGCGAGCGGCAGGCGGCCGAGCCGGCCGAGGAAGATCATGGACACGAGGGAGCGCGCGTACATGAGCAGTCCCGCGCCGACCATCGGCACGGCGAGCCGCACGATGGAGGCCACCTCGGCGATCGGACTGCCGCCGTGGTCGCCACCGCGCGCTTGGTTCGGCGGCCGGTCATACAGCACGGGTGGCTGGAGCAGAGCATCGTCGTGGGCGTGATGACGTTGTGCTTGCTGCTGCGAGCAATGGCACATTGTAACTTGTAACGTGGTGCGTGCGTTTCGTGTGTGCGTGCGTGCTAAACGCTATAATGTTTGTTTGATCAGGTCAGCGTTGCTTACTTGCATAGCTATCAATAGATTTGGATCGTATATATAAACGGTTTGTGCTGCTGACATCCCTGAGGAAACTTTCGGTGCATTTCCATCAGAAAATAATTGGCGTGTTTCCATCCATAAAAATCGGCGTGGGGCCTACAATAGTATTTCTCTCTAGATAATGTTGGGCCCGTTGAATCGCTGAAAAAAATACGGGACTATGTATAAGCTGATTTAATTTGGCAAAACCGTAAGCACGTATTAAGTACATGTGGGGTTTGTGCAAAAGGTAAAATCGGTAAGCAACCCACCGTGAGCTCTCTTCTCTACCATGCATGCATGAACTAAAAGCCAAAACTTTATACTAAATTCGAAAATTTAAAATATTTTGTAGCTAAAACCGTTTATGCGATTTACGATCCGTTTCCACCGTTCGACTAGTCGCGTCGAGATCTTCGAAATTAGATCCCATGTTAATATGTTTCGATGAAATTTTTTCGGACCCAAAAGTTACCAGCTACTAACACGTAAGTTAGCAGGCTGTAGTATGTAAGTTAGCACCCCACACAACGATTCATTTTGGACGCAACTATACAATAGATGGTAACTCCATCGGTACAGAGAGGTTAACTCCATCAGTCTAGGTTGGATAACTACATCACTACTAGGTGGCAACTCTATCAGTTTAGGGTGGACAACTCTATCAATTTTTGGTGGTTAACTCCATCAATTTAGGATAACTCTATCACTATTGAGTGGGTGGGTAACTCTATTACTATTGGGTGGGTAACTCTATCGCCACTGGGTGGTAACTCCATCACTACTAGGTGTTAATTTTATCAGTCTATGGTGGATAACTTTATCGGTTTAGAGAGGATAAATCCATCGATCTACAATGGGTAACTTCATCACTACTGTGTGGTAACTCTATCAGTCGATGATGGGTAACTCCATCAATTTAGGGTGGGTAACTCAATCAGTTTAGGGTTGGTAACACCTTAAGTCCAGGATGGTAACTTTATTTGTCTAGGGTGGGTAACTACATCACTATAGGGTGGGTAACTACATCACTACTAGGTGGTAACTCCATCATTGTTGGGTGGGTAACTTCATCACTACTGTATGGTAACTCCATCACTACTTGGTGGGTAACTTCATCAGTTTAGGTTGGGTAACTCCATCGCTACTGGGCGGTAACTTTACCAGTTTAGGGTTGGTAACTTCATCCCTACAAGGGCGGTAACTTCATCAGATTAGGCTTGATAACTACATCACTTCTGGATGGGTAACTCCATCAGTTTAGGGTGGGTAACTCCATCACTATTGGGTGGTAACTTCAATAGTTTAGGTCGGGTAACTCCATCACGCTTGGGCGGTGACTTTATCAATTTACGGTTGGTAACTCCATCACTACTGGGTGGTAACTTCATTAGTTTAGGTTGGTAACTTCATCACAACGGGGTGGTAACTTCAGTATCTTAGGGGTGGTAACTACATCACTTCAGGATGGGTAACTCCATCGGTTTAGGGTGGATAACTATCACTACAAGGTGGGTAACTTAATCACTACACGTCACGCTCTTCGCCGAGACCCCCGACAAGGATCATTGCTTAGTCATCAAAACGACATCCATCGGAGCGGTTCCTCAGATCATGACATGATCGGATAATATATACGGCATGGATCGGAAAACAAATCTCGATGAGCTTATCGGACAACGACGACAAGAGGGATGGCGGCTTAACTAATGAAGGAGGGTGGTAACTTCTTCATTAGTTATTACTCTCCATACTTCCACATCAAAGTTGACATTGCAAAATTGTATCAACACTACTAGGGAAATGGTCATTAGTGGCACACCATTATTGGATTTCTGTGGCGCATCCAGGAAATGGGGGGATGCGCCACAGAAGTCTCGCCACTAAAATATAATTCTGTGGCGCATCCCCACAGTGCGCCACAGAAATACCGAGATTCTGTGGCGCACGAGAAAAAGTGCGCCACAGAAATATTTCTGTGGCGCATCAGTCACCAATGCGCCACAGAACTATATGCGCCACAGAAAAATAAAAAGATGCGCCACAGAATAATTTAAATGTATTTTCAGTTTTCTGCTGCCTGCTGTACAAATACCGGTATATTACAGAAAATACAGGTATATTACAGGAAACAGAAAATACAGGTATATCACATTACTTAGAGCCCGAGATACACAATTTTTACACAAGTATGATCCAAAAGTTCATCGTGTCACACAATAATTACAAGTGCCGAATTTTTAACATCGTTTTACACATTACAAAGGAATAGGTCACACCGCCTAACTATGATCCGTGATGATGGTGAGGAAGAGCGGGGAGGACGATCATGGATCCTTCTTCTTTGTCGGTGCCGGTAACGGTTTGCAGCCCTCTTTCGTCGTCCATGTCCTGGTGTCCAACTGAGCCTCTAGGATTTCTTCGATCTCCCTCTTAGGCAACCCTGTAGATGGATTGGGATATAAATAGATTGATTAATAATACAAATCTAAGTGGACAAGTCTATAATAAAGAAAACAAAGAAGCACTTATTGCTACCTCTGATGTTGTGTAAGGACCCCCGATGATTGGTGACATCTTCGACGATGATTCGTGATAACTACACCTGGATGCGATGAATGTCTTCTCTAAGATCGGCATCGGTGATCGCCCCCGCACATTTGGTCCATTCTTGGAGGCTAGATGGCAACTTCAATTTCTCAGCATCCCGGACAAACCCTTTAAGGTGATGGAGGGCGTAGAAGGCCTCCTTCACGCTGCCAGACTTCTGCTTGATGCAGCAGAACTCGGTCACATGCTTGAACCGGTGTGTGCCGTCATTGCTCAAAACTTGTTGCTTCTTTTCGAAGGGGCCTCCCTTTTTGGCGTAGCCCTCGAGAGCCTCATCGAGAACACCCTTTAACTTGGTGTAGTCTTTCTTCATATGCAAACTCCCCGAGTCGAGATAAGTGGCACTGGACCACCTCGGGTTCAGGACGATGAGTGTGCAGTACTTGTTCCTGCTCAACACAATTGAAACGAAATGTTGGAAAGGATCAGCAATGAAACAAATCTACAAGAAAGCATAAGTTACGACGGCAGCGAGCGGATGTGTACTTACTCGGGAAAGAAAGGCAGAAGAATGTTGTTCTTCCTCTTGTTGGTCAGCATGAAACTCCGGAGGTACTCTATCGCCTTGGTCCGTGTCGCTGATCCTTCCACCAGCTGGCAGTCACGCATATAGTAGGGATCCGCTACCGCGACGGACTGGGCCCACTCGTTTTCTGTGGCGCATGTACACTCGTGCACCACAGAATAACACATTTCAGTGGCGCACCTCTTGTATATGCGCCACAAAAAGGAAAGTATTTCTGTGGAGCACCTCCAGAGATGCGCCACAGAATATATTCTGTGGCGCACGTCAATTTTGGTGCGCCACAGAATAGCTATCCACCTATAGCTAGTTTCCTAGTAGTGCAAAGGAGAAACTTTGTTCACCATGCCTCACACTTCACAACAGCAGGAAGATCCACACATCACAAAGCCTACAGCTAAAACTACACATTAGGAGGGGGAAGGCATTCCGTCGAACACCTGGAGGAAACCAGACCTTACAGACCTTGCATTCGGTGCGGAGCAAAGGCAGGGTCCTGACGCCGTCTCAAGACGCCATGAATGATTCCCAGTCAGCTCTTCCCTCGGGGGCGGCTACCGTAGTGCGGCAGACGGGTCACGCGGGCGAGAGGAGGAGCCATGGGTCGACGCAGGCGGCGTGGAACGCGTGGCTGCAGGGCGGCAGCGCGCGCCACCGCTCGCCGGCGAGCGACGACGCCTCGAGGCAGACGACGCAGGTCGGCGCAGGTCCGTCGCAAGGGGAGGAGGAATCGAAGAAGTGGAGGCGGCTGATTTGGGCGGGCGCGAGGCCGACGGGGCGAGGCGGCGGCGGCTCCGGGTGGTCGGGGAAGGCTCGATACCGCCTGCTTCTTCCCTGGCAGCAGCAGACATGCGTGGCGAAGACAAGCATCATCATGAGAAGGCACGCGACGAAGGAGAAGAGGAGGAAGAGCGCGTGCGCGGCGGTCATCACAGCGCCCTGCACGCCCAGGCACCCGCGCGCGCGGGGCAGCAGCGGCGCTTAATAGTGGCCTCCTCCTCCCGGTGGGGAGGCACCGGCGCGGCGGAGGCCGAGGCCGAGGTCCCACCGGCGTCGGGGGGAGCCATTCGCGGCGGCGATCTCTGGCCTGGCCTGGCTCAGCTTAGCACTCGCCTCTCTGGACGACGGGGGCCGCGTGCCGGCGAGGGATGGAGTAGGAGGAGGAGGTGGGTGGGGTGGCCGGCGTCGAGGGGCGAGGGACGAGGCAAGGTTGCCGGCGGCGGTTGGGGATCGAGGGGATGGAGAAGGAGCGTAAAGGGGATCGAGAAGGTATCGGTCAACGACGCAACTCGCGGCGAAGCGTGCGTGGACGAGCGATTGATCCAACAGCGCGGAATGATTCTGGTGAAAATCGACGGGCTCACGTCGTGCGTACGGTTAAGCTAATCAGAAGATACTTCTGATTAGATTTGCCGTTTTTTTACATGGAAACACTCATATATTCCATTAAGACACGATAGAATCGTCGGTCGCCAGACGGATTACAGCAGATGCGTAGCTCTAACCACATCACCTTGTTACCAGGAGCTACACCAAAACCCAAATCCGCTAACTCATGAACCGGCTTATTACAACCGTATACACCACACGAGTTTCTATAAAGTTCATCACGAGTTGGTACTTAGAAATACACCATTTAGTACACTACTAAATATCAAAAAATTCCAAGTAAAAACTAGTAAGGTAACTTTTGTAGAACAACTTTTCGTACAATTTGATTCTGTGCACAACACTTGCCTTGTTTAGACCTAATTGGGCACCTACAATCGATTAAAAAAAGGCATGTACTGTCGTGTTAACTTATTGCTGAGTTGAAAGAAAAGGAGAATCGAGAAAGATATTTGATTTCTCTTAGTTAAAAAAGATTTCTTAGTATAAAATATGAGACATTTTAACTTTCACCATCATGAGTGATATATCCTCTTGATACATGTTTTCTTGCTTGATGATGACTACTCCATAATTTCATGTAACATTAAATGCCAGAGAAACTCTATTATATAACATGTTTTTTCTCGTGTTTAGATGACATGAAATGCATGTGTTATTATTTGGATGGAAATTAAACACAACAATGTTGTTTTGTGTGTGTAGGTTTTAACCCTGCCCCTTTTGAACATTTTGAGATCATTCCGTAAAATTGTGGATAAACTTCAAGATAAGCTCTTACCTGAAATATGTAACATATTTTTTGGTAAGATATGCAATGCTTTTTACAATGTCCTATTGGTGTTTGCTCTTCATACTATGCAATTCGACGTGTATCTCCAAGGGCACGGAGAAAATGTTGTCCATATTTTCTCAAATCTTGTCCATTTGAGGATGGTTGTGGAGACATGAGGATGAACACTTCACCATGGTATACCCAAGGGTGTTCCTCAATTGTCCACCCTCATTAGTCATTCATTTCTTTTGTCATTTTGGTTCTTCTAAGTTATACTCGGTGACACATATGAATTCAAAATAAATATTAGAAGAGTTGTACATTCAACATAAATACATTTTTCAAACGACTTAAAAAATCAATTAAAATTTTGGAACATTATAAAAAAAATTATGCACCACACCACATGAACATGAAACCACAAGCTTCCTCGATGCATGCGAATTCTATAGAATACTTCTCATCATCAAGAAAAACATTTATATGGAGAAATATTGTGAATAGAGTTCCATGAAATACACTCATGTCAAGTAAGAGTTTCCTTGATGCATATACTAGATCATCTAAACTAATATCATATAGAAAGTCTAAAGAAACACTCCTCCTCGTCATGAACAATTCCATCACGAGAAATGATGTTACTATCATGATTTGCATTATATCCAAGAGTATTTTTGTCCATTTATCATAAAAAGAGTTCACATCAAAAGATTCATCAAGTTTAGGTTCATCTTCATAAATATAAACATTACTAGCAACTATAAAGGACGAAGCATTTGTTAAATTCACTTTGACACATGTGAGCATATGCTCGTACCCCCGAAAAAATTGAATTGTAAAAACCCCTGAACCAGAAAGTTGGAACATACATCTCGACATTCTATGTGCCGACACTAAGTTTAGTGGAAAAGAAATATTTGTATGGCACGTGTAAAAAATAGAAAAACATGTCCCGTGAAAATCTTTTTAGCAGGGAATTTTGTCTTTTTACACACGACTTAAAAAAATTGGGTTTTCGTCAAATGAATTTGTGAGATAGAATGTCGAGATGAACACACACAAAATATCATCATTTTTTTACATGGCGAAATGCTTTTAAAATGCATTTTTAAAACTTTGTGCATATGCTACCGTGCCAAAACGCCCTTCCTGGAGCATTCCCTGGAATTCGAGAGATGCCATTATTAAAAGGTGATGACGGGTTACTAGAGTCTATTGTTCCTCCATTTTTTTCTCCCTCGCCACTCTCCAATCATCTTATCTTAGCAACAATTTCCTTAATTCAAAATACTAATAGTTCTAAGATACACACCACAATAATCATTGTATATATAGCATTAAGAAACCTCAATAATAAATTAAAGATAAGTCTCCCACCCCCAACGCATCCATAGCACAATATTATGGTGTTTTTAATTTTGTATGTTATAAGCAACTAGAATAAAATTGTTATGCGAACAAGAATAAAATCCTCAACACTACACTTTCTGGCAACTGTGCCACTAAAGTGTTTTAAAGATACCAAGATGATTTTTTTGTCATGCCCGAAGTAGCAAGTAACCAAGCAAGTGAAACGATGTGATCAAAATGAAGTGAAAGAGAGTTGTTGTAACTATAAAGAGGAACATACCGTGGTTCATGGGTTTACTTGTACCCTTTCATAAACATGGTGGCACAAATAAAGCATAGAAATAAATGATAAATGCAAGATGCAAGTTCCATGTTTTTCAAAGGTATTGATGCAAGTTATGGGAATCACAACCGAAAAGTGTCTTTGGATCCCGAGCTCCAGTGGCTCTCGTATTTTATTCTATTTTTCAAATATTTACAAGTTTCATTTTAAAATGAAAAATCCTAGATGTACCCAATTATGTATTCCAAAAATGTGCAAAAAGTCAATTGCAAACACTTTGTATTCTGAGCTACACAAAAATGACAAAATTTGGAGAATTTAAAATATGCATGCTCAGATCCACACTTTTGTCTTTTTTGTTTTGTTCAGAATATAAAGTATTTGAAATTTATTGTTGGTATGTTTGTGGAATACACTATTGGGTACATCTAGTTTTTTATAGTTTTTCTAATACTCATAAATAAATTTTTGATTTTCTTAAAATGCTAGGATCTCTAGAGCTCGGGATCACAAAATCTCCACTGCATCACAACCTAATATCAAACATTCTTCGAATCTAGATAAGTATGGATAGCTAATACTTCCTAAGCGAGAGGGCCATTTGTTGGAAATATGCCTGAGACAATAATAAAGTGTTAGTATTATATTTCCTTTATGTTAATGATTATATGCTATAATTGTAATATAATCTCAATTAGAAGATGTAGAGAAAATCCTAATTACATGAGTGGAATTATAATCACCACACCCAGATCCCTAGTCAGGCTTGTGAACTGGTTCATGAATTGTATATGATCTAGTGTTTTTTATCATGGACATAAAGTAAATTGTTATGATGATGTCATAATTCATGAGGACACGTTGTTAATGTCGTAACATGGTGCTGGATAGACATGTTGATATACCGAGAGATGCTTCGTCATAGAAGTTGTCCATAATCACTCATCGAATGTGTCCACCTTTACTATACACCTCACATAATGGATTATCTTAGTCCCAGATGTAGGATTGTGTACTTTGGGGAAGCCAAACGCCATTATGTAATTGGATGATCATAAAGGTGTCTTTCAGGTATATCGTAAAGTATGTTGTAGTACTGGATATATCAAGATTTGGATTTACTCCTCCGACGGCGTAGAGATACACACTAGGCCCTCTCGGTTATTACAATGTCCATTATCACCTATGCATGTATGTGACTATGTGTTAGTCACGGGGATAGCAGAATACAGAATACGAGTTAAGGATTACACGCCAATTTTGGAGCACAACTAAGTATAGTGATCAAGGTGTTGATTATGGACTACTGATAACGTCGCACAGCGGGTTGTGTAAAGTATGTCAAAGTAAAGGTATATGTAAATTGAATACTAAGGTTCATGCGATATCCTCTTGATAAGACCACGGGTTTGAACTAAGTTTGAATTCATTGATATCAAACTAGAGTGAGAATGGAGTTCATATGCATGTTTATATGTGAAATGTAGGAGATATGGTTTTACATATATGCATCTTTTACGGTGTCTGAAAAAGCTGTAGGCTTTATACACTGTAATAGGTATACTGAAAGGGACAATTACTTCTGTGCCCCACTTCACTTAGTTTTGCTCGTTTTTGCCCCGCCCGCTTAGCTTTCCTCATTTTTTCCCCACTTCGCTCTATCCACTCTCGCAGGCGGCCAAATGGGGCGTTTCCGTCTGGTCAAGCTTGTTGACCATTACTCAGCCTGACTAACTGCCCGAACTGCCCGAGCTGCCCGAACGGGATATTTAGTCCCACCTCGATAGTTGGCAGTGTGAACGATCTGTTTATAAGCCATTGCTAGGGCATATCGTTAGCATTGAATGAAGCGGTGCTGTACCGGGCCGGGCGCCCTTCATCCAATGCTAATTTTTATGCTAAACCCGGATGTGAAGCAAAGATTAAGACTGAAATTAGTTGTATTACTTGCCTAATGCACGTTCGTAGATTGTTTTTATTTTTTTGAAGTAAACAGAAACCGAGGCCGAACAATGATTAGACATACTTAATTAGGAGTATTAAGACTGAAATTAGATGTTCTAGTATGTACTAATCCATAATGCACGTACTAGTGCTGATTTACTAGTATTCCAAATGTTATTACTACATCTTCTGCCTCTTCGCGGTTTAAGACTAAAATTGAAATTTAAAATACATAAATTACAAAATCACATTACTAGATATTCATACGTACAGAAGATCATATTACAAAAGACATTACTACTTTACTACTGCTAGTACTAGTACTACTGCTATACTAACGCTAATAGTACTACTACTATCGGTGCCTCTTCGCCGGCGCCTAATCCCGCCGCCGCCTCTTCACCGGTGCCTAATCCTGTCGGCGCCTCTTCGCCGGCGGTGCGTCGTCGTCCTCGTCCTCATCGTCGGTGTAGTAGTCCAGCGGTGGTGACTCCGGCTCCTCCTCCTCCTCATCGTCGTCGGAGGAGTCCATCGGCGGCTCCTCCTCCTCCTCCTCGTCCGAGTCCTCCGCCACCCCCTTGTCCCACCAGGGGACGTAGCCCTCCTGGTCTTCGGCACTAGCATCGTCGCTTGGCACTGCGTGGTTGCGCCACCACTCGTCCGCCATTGCTCTCGGAGAGGAGTTGGGGAGAGGGTTTTCTCGGTGGTGTGGAGAGAACTAGGAAAATGGCAAGTGCGAACCGCAAAGGGAACTGCTGTGTGGTTTTATCCTTCTATCGGTGAGACAATTTAGTGCACAGCGAGTTTCTCAAGGACATTAACTGCATGCGGAGGCGAACCGACGGGACAATCGCTTCGTTTTTTGCCAAAATATGAATTTGACATGACATGACATGGCTGCTAGTATTCGCAATGATGACATAATGTGAGTACAAGCTCTGCACATATGATAGGACGCGTCAAGATGCTTGGGACGCGTGTTATACATGTGTCGAACAGTTGACATACATAGATGCATTGGTCAAATTAACTGCCTTTGGAGACGATCTAATATATCTGGACGTGTCACAAACATATTTTAGAAGAACTGACGCGATAGGTTCATATTTACGTGCATAACTACGTACGTGCGTTCGTGCCATGCCACGCAGCGCCTTCTGGACGCGAACTGACGCGAATTGGCGCGACCTGGCACCCATCCTCGCACCCACAGTGCGCGCTCTGGGACACAAAAATATGAAAACAGTTGTATTGCAAGTTTATGATTTTTCCCTGGTAGTAGTACACTTAAAAGGAAGATTCCCCCGGTTTTTTTTTTGAGTTTTCTCGATTTATGTGATTTTTTCATCAGTAAAATGCTATTTAACTCATATAATGAGTGGAATATAGTTAAAAAGCTCAAAAATTCAAGATATTCAGGGATTCTGCCTCCCTTATTATATACTATGTGTGAAAATTGTGAGACGTCAATTTGAAATCTTATTCGGGGTACCTACTTAAAAAAATAGAGATTTTGGCACTAAACAGATAATGAAAAATAAAATAAAAAATATTTTTGAATTTTGCTTTGGTAAAGTTTTTTATAATGTCAGTACACATGTTCGTGCCGAGTTTTGTCATCATATAAAGAAGGTAGCCATGGATATGGCCATGTCCATGGTCTTTGTCTTGAAAGCCACGAAACTCCAGACAAGGTTGTTCTTTTTGTGAACACTTGTTTTATAAAAACGTTATATTGCAAGTTTATGATTTTTCCCTGATAGTAGTACACTAAAAAAGGAATATTCCCCCAGGTTTTACAATTTTTTGAGTTTTTCTCCATTTATGTGATTTTTTTCAAAACAGGGCCAAAATTGTCTTTGTGACCATTCATATCTAATGGGTGCATTTTCCAACTTTTTTTTGTGCAATTGCGTAGAATCATGGTAGACTACATTTGTATGATTTTTCTATATTTTTTGGGCCAAACTATCACACACTTGTAGTTCAAATTTCATTTATTGTCGGTAAATACTATTAAACTTATATAATGGCTAGAATATAGTTAAAAAGCTCAAAAATTCAACATATTCAGGGATTGTGCCTCCCATAAGATATACTTTGTGTGAAAATTGTGGGATGACAATTTTCATTCTTATTTGTGGTACCTACTTCACAAAAAATAGGGATTTTGGCACTAAACAAATAATAATAAAAATGAAAAATGTTTTTTTAATCTTGCTTGGGCAAAGTTGTTTATAATGTCAATACCCATGTTTGTGATTATTTGAATGTTGGTGAAACCTCAGATAACCCCGTTGATCCGCTCAACTTCCCACAGTCCCTCTCCAAACCCTAGCGGCGATCTGTGACCGTTCGATCATACCCTAGCGCCGAACTGCGGCCGTCCGATTGGGCTAGCAGGGACATGCTGGTTCTGCCATGGCTAAGTTATTGGGGGTAATTTGGTATCATTTTTTTCGAGAATATACTTGCTACCATTATACAAGATCAACAAGACAACAACTAATGCACTTAACAAATAATAATAATAATAATAATAAAAGGGATTTTAGTCCTTTATCCTTCATACTAATATTCATTGGGGCCTAGTACATATAACCTAAAATTAACTACCACTCGTCCTCGTCATCGGAAACCTCCACCGGGGCCGGGGCCGGGGCCTTGCCCTTGCCCTCCACCTTCATTGGGGCCTTGCCCTTGTCCTCCAACGAGTTGTTCAGAGCCTGCTGGTCCTCCGAATACTGCGCGGCTCTCGCCTGCTCTGTGCCTTCCGCGTCGACCACAGAAGCGACCAGAGTGTCCACGAGCTGTTGCTGCTCAGCGGAATGTCTGTCCTGCTCTGTGGCTTGGTAGTCGGCCCTTGCCCAGGCCATACCCATGTCCACCACGTCCTCCTCCTCCTCCTCCTCCTCCTCCTCCTCTTCCTCCCCCTCCTCATCGGACTCAAGATCGATGAAGGGAATGGGATCGGGAGCAATGGCCCGACGGACGGCAAAGGTGCCCCTGCCCCTGCTCGAGCTCGGAGGAGTCCTGCTCGAACTCGGAGAAGCCCTGCCCCGGAGCCGAGGTGTACTTTCCCTGCCGCCGCCCTCGCTCGACTGAAGAAACCAAGGATAGTTAACGTGGCGGCGGCGGTTCGAGCTGCTGCCGCGACCTGGAGTGGAGCCGCCATCACCACGAGCCATGGAAGGATCAACCCAAAGATCAGAGGGCCGGGCTTGGGTGGCAAGGAGAGGAAGAGTGTAGATCACTGGGCGACGGGGGTGCAATGTGAGAGGAAAATGGCTCCTTTTCTAGGCATCACTGGGCGACGTCTGGACCGGCCGGCGGTAATGGTGACCGCCGACCGGGGCATTGATTCGGCTCGCCAGACTCAGCGTGCGGCAGGACAGACTTTGTAAGAGAGCAGCTGCGCGGCGGTGCAGATGCGCGGCCAGGCCGGCAGCGTAGGCGGCGATGCAGCTTTTTGCCGGCCATTGAAGGCGACTAAATTCGGGGACGGCGAGCAGCAAGGACGCGCACGGCTGCATGCAAACACTCCTCCTGTCCGGCCCTTCCCCGGCCCCACTCGTGCGGAAGCAATGGGAGAAAGACCACGTGGGGAACATCGAGGTATCCCTTGATTAAACAAGTGCCACTCTCTGGCCATACCCCGACCCCACTAGTCAGGCCGAGTAACGGTCAAAGGAGGTTGACCCGACGGAAACGGCCGCTTGGCCGCCTGCGAGAGTGGATAGAACGAAGTGGGGCAAAAATGAGAAAATATAAACTAGTGGGGAAAAAACGAGCAAAACTAAGTAAAGTAGGGCACGAAAGTAATAAGCCCATACTGAAAACTGGTTTTTCAGCTCTACTAAAACGGATGCCACATTAGCATCCGTATCCGCCATAACCGCACCTTGTAATCAAACAAAGAAAACACATCAAAACTCCATTGGAATTGTTGGCAATTTCAGAATCCCTAGTAACATGGTCTTCGCAATACCCAGCATTGCGGCAGGGGATACATGCATGATGATAATTGGAACTCTACATAAAACGAAAGATGGACACAAGCCGGGATTGCACCATCATTAACTTGGATCGGTGTGACGGGAAACTCGAATTGCCACAACGACAGATTACTTTTTCTCGATTAGCATAGCAAATGCTTGCTCTCCTTTCGTCGCACGACGCTGTCAGCTCCAGCTTTCGAGTAGAACATGTACGGCTCCTGATATTATTTGTCACTTGGTTTAAATTTCATTGGACTGATCGGTGATAGCAATGCAGACCGAACATGCGGCACCTGACACGGCAGATCGATGTATTATGTGACAGGGCGCAGGTGGATTAGCGCTTGTAATTAAAGGCCGTTTAGAACGTGGGTTAATTTTGTATCGGTCGATCAGTCCCGTCGCAGTCGTCTTTACAGACTTGAGAGGCATCAAAAGAAGGGACTATACTGTCGAATACTACCAATCGGTTTGGTTGTTTTCTCCCATTTACAATGCACGTTGCGTTTTCATCAAGGCCATGTGAAGCTGCCTCAGCTAGGATTGCCAGCCTGCACATTTTTCTCAAGCGGGAAACGGCGAGAATGATGTGCCAGAAAATGAAGTTTTATCTGCACAAGTACAAGAAGCCTTCACACCGACGATTATCCATCGTGAGTTGGTAAAGATTAATGGTTAATCGTTTTTTCCATGTGTTTAGGTGCAAGTACTCATCTTGTTGCGGGAGTGTTCTTACGGTGACGATTTATGCGGGAGCTCCCCGCGCCCACTGACAAGGTCTCGTAAATGGAAGGGAACTGAACCGGTCCCCGCGTCGTCCTCCCTGGGCGGCTCGGGGAAACCCTAGCCGCCGCCACCACCGACCTCCCCCCGATCTCCTCCTCTGCTCGTCGCCGCCGGAGGGGGGCCGGCGAAAATGGCGCCGCGTGCTCCCCCGTGAAGGTGGCGGCCGGGCAGTTTCCCTCCGTCTCGCGTTCTCCCGGCGCGGGGTGGTCAAGACGGCGACGGGACGGTGGCGCTGCGGGCGGGCCGGCGCGGGCGCGGCTGGAAACGCGGTTGCGCGACTGGTGGCGCGGCTGGGCGCGGCGGCGCGGGCTGCAGGGCTCGCGCCGGCGCGGGCGCGGAGGCGGCGCGGCTGGTGGCGTGGGGCGCGGCTGGGCGCAGCGCGCGGGCTGCAGGGCGGCGGCGGCGCGGGCTGCAAGGCGGCGACGGCTCCCCCCGGGGACGGCTGGCCTGGAGGTGGCTCCGGGGTGGCGGCGCCCGGCGGCGGCGCTTGGTCGGCGGGGTGGTGCGGCCCGGTGGCGCGGCGGCGGGGCTGTGCGCGTGGTCGGCGGGGTGGTGCGGCCCGGGGCGCTGCGGCGCGGCTGGGCGCGTGGACGGCGAGGTGGTGCGGCTCGGTGGTGCGGCCCGGTGGGGCTGTGCGCACGGTCGGCGGGGTGGTGCGGCCCGGTGGCGCTGCGGCGCGGCTGGGCGCGTGGACGGCGGGGTGGTGCGGCCCGGAGGCGCGGCGGCATGGCTGGGCGCGGTCGCTGGGCTGCTGCGGGCGTCTCGGCTCTGCGCCCGTTGCTGCGGTAGGGGCGTGGCCGGGAGGAGGATGCCGGGGCGGCGGCCCCGGAGCGGCGGTTACGGCTGGGCCGTGGACGGCTTGCTGGCTGCCGTGTCATGAGGTGACACGGTGGTTGCGGCACGCGGAGATGGTGGTCTGGCCGGTCCCCGATGGGCGGTCTGCGGGGTATGCGACACATCGCCAGGCGAATGCCTCGCCCGGGCTATCGGCCGGGGCCGACGACGCCCTCGGGCGCCGCGTCCTTCTTGAAGGCGTCGTCGAGGTGGTGCTCTCGCTTCTCTGCGCCGGGTTCTCCAGGGGAAACCCTAGATCCCCGCGGATCGGGCGAGGCGGCGCTTCTGCGTCGCTTGCCTCTTGGGGCCTCGCCTTGGATGTTCCACCGGCCAGAGGGAGCTGTGGAGTGATGGTGGTCGGCGGTGGCGACCCTTCGTCATCGGCTAGGTGGTGCGCGGCCCCGGGGCCGGCGTGGATGTCGGAGCGGCGGCTCCGGAAGACTTGCGTTGAGCTTGACTCCGTCGTGTTTAGTGTCGACTTTGGTTGCTAGGGCAGCATGGTCGTCGGCTAGTTTCAGGGCGCGGCCTTTGGGCCGGCGTGGATGTCGGAGCGGCGGCTCCGGGGTTCTTCGTCTTGCGTTGAGTTTGTCTTCGCCGTGTTTAGTGTCGGCTATGGTTGCTAGGGTGACATGGTCGTCGACTAGTTTTGGGGCGCGGCCTTGGGGCCGGCGTGGATGTCGGAGCGGCGGCTCCGGGTTTCGTCTCGCGTGAGGTTGCCTCCGCCGTGGTAGTGCCGGCTATGGTTGCTAGGGCGACGTGGTCGTGGACTCGAGTTGTACTTTTTCTTTTTTTGGCCTTGTCCTTCCTGTTTGTTCCTACTATATCAATATAAAAGGCAAAGCTTTTGCCTTGTTTCTAAAAAAAAAGACAAGGTCTCGTAAAAAATATACAAATTTGGTTTTGGTAATTCCCAGCTGCATCGTGATTCGTGCACCGGCCTATAAGTTGTAAATTGGTTTGTAACTGAGATATTTTCAACTACGAGTGAAGTTGTAACTGAGAAAAATATTTCGGACCATCGGATCTTCTTTATGATTCATGTTGATTAAGAGTTGCAAAATGGGTTACAACTGAGATTTGATGATGTCACATGTTAATTCCCGTTCGACTGAGAATTAGCCACATGTATATAATTTTGTTAACTCGGAGATATGAATCTTAGATTTTCGGATTCTCAGACGGAATCATGAACAGCTGAAAATGACATATACAAGTGACAGTTCGGTAGGGACACTAGCTCTTCGGAAAGCATGCATGCACGCACACATGGACTGGACCGGCCGGTGGGCACAAACATTGCTTTCTTATCCTCTCTCGTTTCTGTGACCAACTGACCACTCTCGATGGAAAACTTTGCTCCGAAGGTTAGTGCTGTACATTGGTACAAAAATGATTGATAGGCGTCACGGGAATCCGATACGCCCCTGCGCATGTGTATGCATGCTCCGAGGAAATGGGAGAAAGCCACAGTGGGCTGGCCATGACCCGCATTGGCCTTTGCATTGTGTAACCAAAATTATTGAGAACAGTACTACAAAGTACTATCTTTGTTTCATACTATAAGCCAGCTTGTAAGGAACGACTGTGCTGCAAGGACTGTAACTCCGTAGCGGGACTTTTCTTTTTATTTCTTATTCTTTTTGTTTTTCGGCTGTGTGCATCCGTAATGACTCTGGTTATTACGTTGTTGTAGAGGCTGGGTGTAATTTGTATCTCCGCGATATTAATATACACTATATATATATATATATATATATATATATATATATATATATATATATATATATATATATATATAAGCCAGCTTGCTAAACAATCTTATATTATAGAATGGGGAAGTACAAACAAATAATTCAGAGAACACAAGGACGGAAAAGATATAGCCTCCGGTGAATAAGGATGGCAATTCTACCCATGAGTACGGGTACCCACGGGTACCGTACCCGTATGGGGAGGGTATGGGCACATTTTCATACCCATGGGTAATACCCATACCCTACCCGCCAAGTCACGGGTAGGGCATGGGTACAACCCTATACCCGTGGGTATACCCATATCCTACCCATTTATACTAACATATGGATCCTACTCGATTGACTTACTAGATATGACATTCCCAAAGTTAATAATTGTCATGTATTCATCAAACTGTTACTGAGTTGAGATAATTGATTTTTTTTGTCAAATGTGCTACCAACAAATGTAAAAGTGTGAACAATTTGTGTACTACTTGATCTACCCAACGGGTACCCAATGGGTACGGGTACCCGTCGGGTATGGGTATGGATATACTTTCATCCCCGCGGGTAAGGGTATGGGTATAATTTTTTACCCATAGACTATATGGGTATGGGTATGGTATTGCTCTACCCTGCGCATACCCTACCCATTGCCATCCTTACCGGTGAATCATGGGGTGTGATTTTTCTGTCTGTTATAGATTAATAAAGTCCCAAACAATAGATAGATGTAAAGTGTCGAGGAAAACATCATACAAATGGCACACACACTTCCACTAGTATAAAATAGGGCTTTGGTTTTGACCATTTGTCCCGGATCAATAAAGAACCGCGACTAAAGGGGTCATTTGTCCCGGTTCCATCGGCCGGGGCGCCAGGGAGCATTGGTCCCGGTTCTATTTGGACCTTTGGTCCCGGTTCGTGGCTGGAACCGGGACCAAAGGGTTAGCACATGCGGCAGGCATCTGCCGCAGCCGTGGGACCCTGCCAGGGACCCTTTGGTCCCGGTTCGTGGCTGGAACCGGGACCAAAGGTCTTCCCTGCATATATAATCTTCCACCCAAGGCCAACACCATTTTGAGCTAGAGTTCATCACTCATTTCTCCTCCATTTCCTCTCCCTCACTCAAGTTAATCCCCATTTTTTTGCACCACTCGTGAGGATTGAAGGCACCCCATCTATTCAAGGGTTAGCAACATCATCCTTTCCTCCGAAGTTGCAACTTTAGCTCATTTCATTGCTAGTTTAGCTCATTTTATTTTTGTAGTGCTAGCTAGGTGTTTGATGAAATGCCTAAGTTAGAGTTTATTTTATATGCATTTTGAGCTCAAATTAATTTATTATTTGTGGATTTTAGTGTCGTCCCGTCCTCACCGCCGTCGATAGCCCGCGTCGTCCCGTCACCGGCACCACCTCGGTGAGCCTTTTTTCTTTATCTTTTATTTTAAGAAAAATTACTTGTATGATTTAAAAACATATTTATTTCTTGTATAATTTTCTTATGTTTTTTTTATATGTATAGTGTCATGGTTTTGATATCTGCCCCCGTCGGCCCTCGTCCGGTCTATGATTCGGATGTGGTATATTTTCATAACTATTTGTTCCATTTCGTGTTTATAACAACTATACCTACCAACTTGACATAGACACTTTTATCTAGGAGGTAGTTGAGCCGGAAATTCCAACCGACCCTATTGTCGAGTTTTTTTGTAAAAGAAAACAATGATTTGAAATCAAAATTGAAAAGAAATGAAGATCTTCGTCTCCAATGCCTAGAAGAGAAGATGAAATTGGAGTTCAAGCTTGCCGACATCATCGATGAACACGAGTTCAAGCTTGCCGATGTCGTCGATGCTCACGAGATCAAGATGGATGCAATGCGCTTGAAGATTAAAAAGATTAGAAAATATGCCATTAGTCAAGAGGCTTGGTATCATTATGTTGTTGGTTCAGTAATTACCTTAGTTGCGATTTTGATCGCATTTGGTGTTGGATTTAAATTCTTTAGATAGTTGTATGTTAGTTTCAATTAATGTATGTTTTATGAGGACTATGCATTACAATTAATTTACTTTGGTTTTAATGTGATGAACTTGTATTAATTAATTTGGTCACTATTATATATTCATGTTGTAGTGCAATAGTTTTTGATATATTTATATAATTCAGATGAGCCGGCAATGGATGTACAGTGACCGACGATGTCCCGACTATATTAATGGCATGCATAGTTTTCTCCGTGTGGCTGAGAAAAACAAGCCGTCGAATGGTTTTATTTCTTATCCATGTAGCGTCTGCAAGAATACGCAGGATTACTCTACCCCAAAAACCATTCACGTCCACCTGTTGCAGCATGGTTTCATGTCCGGTTATAATTGTTGGACCAATCACGGAGAAAGAGGGGTTATAATGGAAGAAAATGAAGAAGAAGAGGATAATGACAACTATCCTACGTTCACCGAAGAGGCGAAGACGGTGATACTGCAATGGGGGAAGACGAAGCTGAAGATGAGCCCATTGTTGATGAGCACGATGATGATTTTGGTCGGGCCATTCTTGATGCACAGATAAACAGCGGAAGTGAAAACGAGAGGTTGAAGTTGGAGAGCATGTTAGAGGATCACAAGAAATTGTCGTACCCAACTTGCGAAGATGGCCAGAAAAAGCTTGGTACCACACTGGAATTGCTGCAATGGAAGGTAGAGAATGGTACATCTGAAAAGGGATTTGAAAAATTGCTGAAAATAATAAAGAAGATGATTCCAAGGGATAACGTATTACCCCCAGTACGTACGAAGCAAAGAATGTTGTCTGCCCTCTAGGATTAGAGGTGCATAAGATACATGCATGCATCAATGACTGCATCCTCTACCGTGGTGAGGAGTACGAGAATTTGAATGCATGCCCGGTATGCGGTGGATTGCGGTATAAGATAAGGCGAGATGACCCTGGTGATGTTGAGGGTGAGCCGTGCCCCAGGAAGAGGGTTCCTGCCAAGGTGATGTGGTATGCTCCTATAATACCACGGTTGAAACGTTTTTTCCAAAACAAAGAGCATGCAAAGTTGTTACGATGGCACAAAGAAGACCGTAAGAAAGACCTGATGCTGAGACACCCCGCCGATGGGTCGCAGTGGAGAAAAATCGACAGGGAGTTCCCGGAATTTGCAGCCGACGCAAGGAACTTAAGATTTGGGCTAAGTATAGATGGCTTTAATCCTTTCGGGGAGCAAAGCTCCAGTCATAGCACCTGGCCCGTGACTATGTGTATCTATAACCTTCTTCCTTGGTTGTGCATGAAGCGTAAGTTCATTATGATGTCAGTGCTCATCCAAGGCCCGAAGCAACCCGGCAACGACATTGATGTGTACCTGAGGCCATTGGTTGAAGAACTTTTACAGTTGTGTCGTGACGAAGGTGTACCTATGTGGGATGAGCACGAACAAAAGGAATTTGACCTACGAGCGTTGCTGTTTGTAACCATCAATGATTTGCCTGCTCTTAGTAACATTTCAGAACAGTAAAACAAGGGATACAATGCATACACGCACTGTTTAGGTGAGACTGAAAGTATACATTTGGAAAACAAGAATGTGTACCTGGGGCATCGGCGATTTCTTACAAAAGGGCATGCCGTAAGAAAGAAAGGCAAACATTTCAAAGGTGAGCCAGATCATCGGACGAATCCTAAATTACCTAATGGTGATGTTATATATGACATGGTCAAGGACTTAAAAGTAATCTTTGGAAAGGGTCCTGGCAGTCTATCTGTTTTGAATGACGCTGATGGACACGTACCCATATGGAAGAAGTGCTCTATATTTTGGGAGCTACCCTATTGGAAAATACTAGAGGTTCGCTCTGCAATCGACGTGATGCACGTGACGAAAAATCTGTGCGTGAACCTACTAAGATTCTTGGACGTGTATGGAAAAACAAAAGATACACCGGAATCACGGCAGGACCACCAACATATGCACGAACGAGACGACCACCTGAATCCAGATAAGTATCAAGGTCTTGCCAGCTACGCTCTTACCAAAGAAGAGAAGGAGATCTTTTTTGAAGTCCTGAACAGTATCAAGGTCCCGTCTGGTTTCTCGTCGAATATAAAGGGAATAATAAACATGGTAGAGAAAAAGTTTCAGAACCTAAAGTCTCATGACTGCCACGTGAGTATGACACAATTACTTCCGATTGCATTGAGGGGACTTCTACCGGAAAATGTTCGAGTACCCATTGTGAAGCTATGTGCATTTCTCAACGCAATTTCTCAGAAGGTGATCAATCCATTAACTCTACCAGGTTTACAGAAGGATGTGGTCCAATATAATGTCTTGTCAGCTTCGAGTTGGTGTTCCCACCATCCTTATTCAATATTATGACGCACCTCATAGTTCACCTAGTCGAAGAGATTAACGTTCTCGGTCCTGTATTTTTACACAACATGTTCCTGTTGACACACGAACACGTCACGTGTACCCCCGGCGTCGAGCGCGATACGTAGGACACGTCGCCGGAGGAGGCTCGCCGGAAGCGCGATACGCAAGACAATCCGGCGGGCGCATTTGAAGACCCGAAACCCCACACGGCCGGGAGAGACCCCGTCTGGACGTGCGGCGGTGATGGGCTGCCCTAGCTCGATTCGCTCGCCCCTAGGACTTCGTAGATCGAAGCTCTCCAATACGAAGAACGCCGACGAACGAGAAACAGAAAACTGGGGTAGGAGATGAAAGGTTTGTAGATTGTTTTTGCGATTGTGTGTTGTTTCAATTGGCCGGCACCCTCGTATATAAGGGCAGCTAGACTTCCCGTGCAAGGAAAGGTTTGGATTCACGTCCAAAACCCTAATTAGGGCCCAATTCGGATGGACTAGTCCGAACTTTCCAAAACTGTTCGGTTTAAAACCTGACTGCATCTTGCGGGTCATTTTCGTGTCAGTAAACGACCTCTAATCAAAATCTCGCAGAAGACAAAGTTGTCCGTCTCGAAAAAACGAAGAACTTTCATGTTATACGTTTTTCCATTTGACTTCATCTGGACCGTCTAAATTCAGTCGGAAGCAATTCGATTCGTTTTTCAGCCTTTCCAAATCCTACACGCCCGAGGACAGAGCATGTCTATGGTAAGGCGGGCCTGCCCAACGGCTTTACGAGGACAGAGTATTTTGGCTTCACAGATTGTATATGACCTCGGATTGAGATGATCCAAAAACCAAAGTTGTTTGTCTCGATAATACGCACAACTTTCGTTCACATTATTTTCTCATTTGAGGCAATTTTGATATCATCTCTTTTTGAGCCAAAATCAGCCGTCAACACATGCCCCCCTGTTTTTTGGCAAAGCTTTGCGTGCCGAAAAATAACTTTCTTTTCTTGTTCTAAGGACGATGTCAACGCTCCATCGGCCATATATTCCTAGGGCGATAATAGTCTATCGGCCACATATGCTAAGGGCGATATATATATATCTATCGGCCATATGTGTGTCTTAAGCTTCTTGCCACACACTCGGGTAGAACTTTTTTAAGTACCTTCCATTGAGAGCTCGGGGCAGTAAATCTCGCTCCATAGATTCCACCAAATATGAATTTCCAGGAACCACTCTTACGATTTTGAAAGGACCTTCTCAACTTGGAGACCATTTGCCAAATTTTCTGTCTTTCGACCCAACTGGCAGAATTACCTTCCATACGAGATCACCAACCTGAAAGCTCTTTAACTGTACTTTCTTATTGTAGGCTCTAGCTACCCGTAGCTTGTCTTTCTCTATGTCCCTCAAAGCAGCTAAACGTTTATCGGCGACTTCATCAATATTATCCATCATCAGATTATGAAAATCAACCGCCGATAAATCATTCTGTTTGGCTAATCTCAAAGCAGCCAGATTTACTTCTACAGGTAAAACGGCTTCTTGTCCATACACAAGTTCATATGGAGATACCTTTGTAGCGCCATGCCTTGAAATTCTGTGTGCCCACAAAGCTTCGGACAATACTTCATGCCATCTCCTTGGATGATCTTCAATCTTCTTTTTTATCAGCTTGATTAGTATTTTATTGCTAGACTCGGCTTGCCCATTGGCTTGGGCATAATATGGAGATGAACTGAGCATTTTTATTCTATAGGATTCGGCAAACTCCTTCACTTCCTTCACCATAAATGATGTACCTTGATCTGTAGTCAAAGTTTGTGGAATACCGAATATATGTATAATATGTTCAGTTATGAATTTGATTACCTCTGCATGGGTCATATTTCTGAGAGGTACTGCTTCAGACCATTTAGTGAAATAATCGGTGGCCACCAACACGAACCGATGCCCCTTTGAAGAAGAAGGATGAATCATACCAATGAAATCCAACCCCCAACCTCTGAATGGCCACGGCTTTATAATAGGATTCAACATAGCAGCTGGAGCCAACTGAATATCTCCAAACTTTTGACAAGGCTCACATCCTTTGTAGTACCTGAAGCAATCATTGATCATCGTCGGCCAATAAAATCCTACCCGTCGTAGTAGCCATTTCATCTTGTGTGCCGACTGATGAGTTCCACATATTCCCTCATGTACCTCTCCCATAGCAACTCTCGCTTGGTCCTCATCCAAGCACTTCAAAAGAATGTCGTCCACCGTTCGGCGATATAAATCATTATCTATCAATGCATATTTGAAAGCCATCCGCCGAACAATTCTGTCCGTCCTCTTGCTAGGATCCTGCAAATATTCAATAATGGGTTTCCTCCAATCTAGATGTGTACCTGCACTAGATCCTCCATTAACAACCGAATCAATGGGATTCAATTCGGCTTCATTTATATTAGCAAAAGCAATCATCGGCTCATGAGATATATGAAACACACCACGACTAACATGGTAGCCAGATGCTTGTTGTGCTAACTCATTTGCGACCCAATTATCTTCCCTAGGTATATGAGCAATGTCAAAATAATCCAGGGTAGAAATTGTATCTAGACACTTATCAAGATAAACATTAAGTGATTCGTCAAAACATTGAAAAACCTTTTTTACTTGTTGCACTATTAGCAACGAATCACCAAATGCCTCAACATGTGTAGCACCTACAGCAATTAACAATTCTAGCCCGAATAGTAAAGCTTCATATTCGGCTTGATTGTTCGTGCAAAAATATTCTAAGCGACAAGAGGCTTCAAAAACAGCACCATGAGGGGATATATAAACAACACCAACACCTTGGCCATTGCTACAGACTGAACCATCAAAATATAACCTCCATGGTACTAAAGAGACAAGGTCAACATTAATATCATGCTCATTGTCAACCCGATGCTCAACAATAAAATTAGCAACGATTTGGCCTTTCATGGACTTCAAAGACTCGTAAGCCAAATCATACTCAATTAAAGCGTAAGCCCATTTACTAATTCTACCGCTAAGAATCGGTCTATGCAACATGTATTTGATAACATCGGTTTGACAAGCTACTGTGCACATGCTAGACAATAAATAATGCCTTACTTTGGTGCAAACATAATATAAGCATAAGCATAATTTCTCGATGAATGTATACCTTGTTTCAGCATCCAATAAACTGCCGACTCAAATAAGTGATAACGTGTTCCTTCCCTTCGGTTTCTTGTGTCAAAACAGCACCAATAACTCCTTCCTCTGCAGCAATATAAAGCCTAGAAGGCTCTCCATGTTTGGGTGCTCTCAACACCGGAGGAGTAGACAAACAAAGTTTGATATTATCGAATGCTTCTTGCTGTTTTGCCCCCCAAATAAAATTGTCATCACTCTTTGACCGAAGGATGGGGGTAAATGCACTAACCTTCCCTGACAAATTCACTATGAACCGCCTCAAATAATTGACCTTGCCAAGGAATTTCTGTATATCTTTCTTGCATTTTGGAGCCTGCACTTTCTGGATAGCTTCTATCTTCTTGGGATCAATTTCTATGCCATGTTGATGTATAATGAAACCCAAGAACCTCCCAGCCGATACACCGAAAGCACACTTCAAAGGATTCATCTTGAGTCCATACCTTCTCATCCTTTCAAAAGCTAGTTGCAAATCGGCTAAGTGAGATTCATTAGCACTCGATTTAACAACAACATCATCAATATAGACTTCAAGTATGACTCCTAGCAAATCATGAAAAATTAAGTTCATTGCCCTCTGATATGTGGCACCGGCATTCTTCAAACCGAAGGTCATCACCGTCCACTCAAATAAACCAACAAACCCGGGGCAGCGAAAAGCCGTTTTGAACGTGTCCTCTTCGGCCATGAAAATCTGGTTGTACCCCGCATTGCCATCAAGGAAACTAATGACTTGGTGACCAGAAGCATCATTAATAAGCATATCGGCTATTGGCATAGGATACTCATCTTTGGGTGTAGCTCTATTCAAATCTCTGAAATCAACACACACCCTTAACTTGCTGGATCCTTTCTTCTCCACGGGCACAATATTGGAAATCCAATCAGCATACCTGCAAGGTCTAATAAAATTAGCTTTTAATAAACGACCGATCTCTTCCTTGATCCGGTCATACATCTTGGGATTGAATTTCCGGGCCGGTTGTTTATAAGGTCTAAAACTGGCCTTAATAGGCAACCGATGGTCAACTAGCTCTCGGCTTAAGCCAGGCATCTCATGATACTCCCATGCAAAGCAATCAATATATTCTTTTAATAGCCCGATTAATACAACTTTATAATCGGCTCTCGGATTCTTGTTTACAAATGTCGGCCTAGGAACTGAACCATCTCCTATATCTACTTCTTCCAATGGATCAGCCGACGTAAAACCTTGTCCCAATTTATCCATATCATCTATTTCTTCTATGGACTCGTACATATCGTTGTCACTAGACCGATACTCAACAAGTCTCTTCTGCAACCACTCTTCATTGAGATCCATCTAGGTACATATTTGGGAGCCGATTATTACCAACCGGCTTTAGAGAGACGGGCACGAAGCCATTCTTTGTAGCACTTAGGAAGTCAAAATCTAAAAGGTCGCGTCCTGTCAAGCAAGTAGCATTGGGATGTTGCCAATCCACGAATGAATCAGCCAAAGCAACACAAACTGAATTATCAGCATGAACAACCTCCACTTCATCATCAACCCATTGTATCAAGAACTGGTGCAAAGTAGAAGGCACACATTGGTTTGCATGGAGCCAATCGCGGCCTAATATAACATTGTAATTACCTTGTACTTCTGCAATAAAGAAAGCGGTGGCCAAAGTTTTGCTTCCTACGGTAAGCTCCACACTCATGACACCTTTGGCCTCTGTTTTCTCCTTGCCTTCAAACCCATTGAGCACCATGTTGGTCTTCATCAAGCCATCTTCATCCAATCCCAATTTCTTGAAGACCGAATATGGCATAAGATTTACCACAGCGCCACCATCAACAAGCATCCTAGCAACCAGCGATCCGTTGATGTGTCCCTTGACATATAATGGCTTCAAGTGTTTCACCGGTTCTTTGGGCTTTTCGAAGATGGCGTTTTTAGGACCAAAGTCCAACTGTGCTGCCTCCCCTTCTTCATCTACAGCATGGAATTCAGTAGGTAGGTAATACACCATATTAATATCCATGCTTCCCCTGGTCGGCGTATTCGCGAAATCTACTTGCTCTTCATCATCTTCTAACATGGATGCCGCCTCTGGAATTTCATCAGTTGAGGGAGGTGTGGTAGGTCGTGTAGATGACACAACAATGCTCATGTTCTCCTCTCTGGATGGTGTAGGAGCTGTCGTAATCTCCATAGGAACCGTAGTCTCCACCTCCTTACGCATCCACATTTTAGCCGGTGTAGGGTGAATCTCATCAAAATAATCATCCCTCCACTTTTCTGCTTCATCCTCCACCTTCTGTTAGTTTCTCATACGCTGCAGCCTCCTCTTCTTTGTTTTAGTCAATCCGGGAGGACACCACTTTGGCTGAGTGTATTTGGGATCCCTCGGCTTAGCCTTGCTTGTGCTAGCTTCATGATCATTAGCCGAGAATCTTGGTTGAATAACCAAAACAGGTTCATTAGAAGCAGCCGGTTTATTAACCGGCTCTTTGAGTTTCAACTCATGAGCACCTATCACAACAGAACCGGCATTAGCATTAGGCTCTTGTCGCTTGCCAGGCTCTGGATCTTCAGCTGATGGCGACTTAGGATGCCACATTTTCTGTGCACCATTGTTTTGAAACGACCGATTAGTATTGTTGCCCAAACGGTCTCGAACAGGACGAGTAATTCTATCATGGACAGATTTCCTGGGAGCTGCCCATCCTGGATGAAAAGCATATGGCGCCATTGGGGGCTGCATCCACCCTCCATTGAAGTAATATGGCGCGTACGGTGGTGGCACCATCCATTGACTTGGCGCCCAATTCCCATACGGCCTTGCATGTCGTAGAGACCTTTCCCTTGGAGGTGACCTTGGACGCTTCATAAGCAACGGTCGGTTAGAGTTCGAACCGGCCGCTTGATGTGTATACTTGTTCAACAGCATATCGAAGGTTGGCTTGATTTTCTTGTATCGTGCATTAACCTCATTTGTCTTCCACTTTCCAACCTCTGGACTCTTTGGCTTGATGAACTTGGCACGAACTTCTTCTTGCACTTGTGGCTGCCCCCCGAGTGCAAGATTTTTTACCGTGATTTTCAATGTTTCCTTGCCGTTGGGTTGCTTGCCAAGAACGATCTCCCTTCCCGAGACCTTGTCACTCTCATTGCTGTTCCTGGGTTCACCAACAACAACATTGTCTTTGTTAGCAGATTCGGCCACCTCTGGCCGAATTAACATCTTTTTCCCCTGCAGATCCAGAGTATTCATTGGGAATGGCTTCTTGTCAATTTGCATATCGGCAAAGCTCAATCGTCCATCATTGATAGCCGATTGTATCTGTCGCCGAAAAACATTGCAATCATTAGTAGCATGAGAAAAAGAGTTATGATATTTGCAATAAGCACGCCGTTTCAACTCTTCAAACGGCGGTATAATATGAGATATTCTAATGTATTTATCTTTCAACATAGCATCAAATATTCTATCACATTTGGCTACATCAAAACTAAAAACCATATCATCTTCACGATTCTTGCGAATCGTCTTAAGAGCATCGCAAGTATATGGTTTGGCCTTTGAGGGCCAAACAAATTCAGCAGCATAGACATCGAATTCATCGTCCGAACTTTCACTAGTATATCCAACCATGTTTACTCGAGGACGATCAGATTTAGACCTATGCACATCTTTTATTTCTTTGCTTCGGCTTTCTTGAGCCAAAGCTCTCTGCAAAACCTGGCCAACATTTAAAAATTCATAGCCTTCAATTCTTTCTTTTATGTGAGTTCCTAAACCATTAAGCACCAAGTCTGCCATATCTCTTTCAGTAATTACTAAACTATAACATCGGTTTTTGGTATCTCTAAATCTTTTGACGTAATCAGTGACCGATTCATCATGTTTTTGTTTAACCGATGTAAGATGTGACAACTTAAGCTCATTATCACCGCTATAAAAGTGTTCATGGAATTTCTTTTCTAGATGATACCAAGTATTAATAGAACCATAAGGCAAAGCAGAAAACCATGAAAAAGCGGTACCCGTTAAAGACAAGGGAAATAAGCGCACTTTCAAAGGATCACTATTACTGCTCTCCTAACTGTGCTAAGTACTGACTAACATGTTCCCACGTTGTCTTATTATCTACCCCATTAAATTTAGCAAAATCAGGAACTCTATAACCTTGGGGGTATGGTAGAGCATCAAAGTATTCCGGATAAGGTTTTTGATACATCCGGCTCGCTGGCTTCGGCTCAATTCCGAAGTTATCATAAAACATCTTTTGCAATTCTGCCCTGAGAGTAGCCATGTTCTCATCTACGGGTGTATCTGTTCGTGGTAGTGATGCAGGAACAATTGCAGTAGTAGCCATAGGATTTACTCGCGCCGTTGGCACTGAATTAAAATTCGGCGTCGTGACTGTATCTAGAGGGCGCGTAACTTGGTTCGGCAGTATCGCCGAATAAGGCACGCTCCTGATAGGATTAGGGCAAATTGGTGCGATTATGATCTGACCATCTTGGCTACAATAAGGATTCATCGGCATGTTTTGTGGCATCGCCGATGAAATAGGTAACATTGGACTAGGGTTTTCTGTAGTAGTAGTCGAACCAACATTACCAGTGTACTCATGAGACGTATTTTTACTAGCTTTTATATATTCTATCATGGCATCATAAGCTTGACGGCTAGACTCTGTAGCATAGTGATTAATTGCAGCCAATTGATCACCAGAAAATAAGCTAGTACTTACAGCGGGCTCGGCTAGGTTGCCGAGCATTGGTGGAAGCTTGAGCTCTGCAATTGAAGTAACAGCCCCTTGGCGGTCTTTTTTGAAGATTGAGAGGAGCACTTCCATGTCTTCTTCCTATTGCTTCTTCTTCAAAGCTTCAAACTCCTCCTTGCGCTGTTGTTCCAGCGCATCAAGTTGCTCTTGCCGCTGTTTCTTCATCGCCTCAATAGCTTGGCGCTGATCAGCCGAAAGATCATCAAGGTTAGGCTTGATGATGTTTTCGGCGCTAATCTCAGTGGGCTGAGGAATCTTGCTGTTGGACATGATGATCTTCCCCAGCGGAGTCGCCAAAAAGTGTGTTGACACACGAACACGTCACGTGTACCCCCGGCGTCGAGCGCGATACGCAGGACACGTCGCCGGAGGAGGCTCGCCGGAAGCGCGATACGCAAGACAATCCGGCGGGCGCTTTTGAAGACCCGAAACCCCACGCGGCCGGGAGAGACCCCGTCTGGACGTGCGGCGGTGATGGGCTGCCCTAGGTCGATTCGCTCGCCCCTAGGACTTCGTAGGTGTAGCGGGCCATGCCATGGGAGCAGCGGTGCGACCCGCACAACCGCATGTTGTCACCCTACTGGGACGGTGTGGTACAGGATGAGTACAACGCCCGTCTCCACAGCTTCTTCCCCACCTCCACCGACATCGATACGCCTAACTAGTGGTTGGAAGAAGATGAGGAGGACGACGAGGAGCCGCCTGAACCACCTTTACCGCCACCTCCTCTCGGCTGCGACGGTCACACTAGTAGGAAAAAGCCTACTGCTGGCGAACCCAATTTGCCTACCGCTGGCGAACGTGTGGTTCGCCAGCGGTACTATCGCCAGTGGTAAGGGGTTACCGCTGGCGAACGCCGCGTTCGCCAGTAGTCAGGCAGCTTACCGCTGGCGAACCAAAAGTTTGTTCGCCACTGGTATATTTTTCAGATTTAAAAAAAACGCGAGCGCGTGCGGCAACGCGGTAGGGCGAGCCGTACATGGCGACAGCGTGGAGCGGGGCCGTCGTCGGCGGGGGCGGGAGCGTGCGGGAGGCGCCGGTGAGCGGGTTGGCCATGGTGAGCGCGCCAGTGTCGGGCACGCGGTAGAGCACGAGCCCGCCCGCGGCGGTCACGGGCACCGCCGGCCTCGGGGCGCCGGTGTCGCGGCACCGCGCCCAGGCACCCTCGGCAGCGTCGAACGCGACGGAGGGGCCGCGCTCCTCTTGTCGGTCGGAGAGCATGAGGAACCAGGGGTCGCGGGCGGGGACGCGGGTGCACGCGGCGAGGAAGGCGGGCGACCCTGCGGCCTCGCGCCACCGCCGGCACACGCCACGGAGGCGGAAGAAGCTGGTCAGGCGGGAGGCGCGCCAGGACGCGCTCCAGCATGTCCTCGTGGAGCTCCCCGAGCTCGGGAGCAGACGGCTCGAGCTTCCGTTTCTTGCTGCTGCTGATGCCGGAAGTTCGTCGCCGCGAAGAATTTGGGGCAGAGAGGGAGACGGGCAGGGAGATGGAGAGGGAGATGGAGACGGGCAGGGGAGAGGGAAAAAGGGAGACGGGCAATGGAGTCGTGGCGTCGTGCTGCGCGTGTGAGGAAGGTAGCGCTACCGGAGATAAGAGGATAAGGAGGAGGAGGGTCTGGCGTGTGTGTGGTGGAGAACGACTGGAGATAATTAAGAGGATAAGGTAGCGCTACTGCTACCTACTACTGGCGAATGGAAATTGCAGTTCGCCCGAGGTAAGTAAACTACCATTGGCGCACGAGAATTTCTGTTCGCCAGCGGTAGTTTCTGATGTTGGGTTCGCTGGTGCGCACAGATATCGCTGGCGAACACAATATCCTGTTCGCCAGCGGTATTATGCGTACCGCTGGCGAACATCAGTCATGTTCGCCAACGGTAAAAAATCCAGGATTGATGTTCGCCAGCGGTATATTTTACCGCTGGCGAACAGGAATAGCACTGGCGAACATTTATTTTTGTTCGCCAGCGGTAGGTCGGCGGCTATAGCCCTTTTCCTACTAGTGTCATTGATATTGATTTCTGTTAGGCTGACGACTTTCATGATTAAGGTTTCTTCGGCGTGTATTTCGGTCATTGATATCGACGTTGGCCAAGTTCGGTCGGGTGCCGGTGAGCTTGTCGTCATATGGGAAGTGGCTCGAGCAGTGCAACTGAATCGTCGTAGTTCTAACTGTACTCCGCGCTCGAAGACTTGAATAGTGGAGTAGAATTAAAGGGGTTCAGGTTTAGATTGTATTTTCAATTTCGTTTAGATTGTAAATTTATATTTAGTTGAGTCAAGTTGCATCCAAGTTTATTTTTAATTGAACAAAGTTGTATCCAATTATTTCGTTTATAAAAATTTGATCGTGCCGGCGTTTTGGAGATGCCGCTAGGAGCAGCTTCTGTCATTGTGCCCCATGTGTCCGGCACCTCAAAACGAGCAGATTTCTGAAGATGCAAGACAAATTTAGGGAGGTGCCGCTGGAGATTATCTCAAAGCCATGGGCAGTCGCTTTGTTTTAGCCGACCTATGGGCCGACCCTGGGAGACGTGTAGGTCGGTTGGAGGTAAATGTTGCAGTCTAATACGTACTCCGTACCTTAATCTAAGAAAAAAGAAAGAAAGCTATTTTAGCATCCCATAACGTTTTATATTAAGAGACAGAGGATGTAGCAGTGTCCCTGCCCCTCCGACGCACTCCTGCCAATCCCGTGACGAACCACAAGGCCACAAGACGAGATGCGTACGTGATCGTCTGTTGGTTACCCTGGCCAACGTCAAGCTGCCCACTTGAAGCGAGACAGTACACTGGATGTAGCCAGTTTCAGTTACGCGCGCGCGTGGCGTGCGTGCGTCCTCCACGGAGTTCCGACTCCGGCCTCACGGTCACCGGGGAACGAGCGAGCGAGAGGCCGTACGCGGCCACCATGCATGCCAGGAACCATCGGACCCTGACGAGCGCATCTTCATCTCCTCTGCAACAACAAACACATGTGCACACGCCATTCTCTTCTCAGTTCTTCTTGCACGCGCGCTAGTCAGTCAGCTGATGTTGTTAAGACCCCTTTGGATCATCTAGGTCTAGATGGGATTCGGTAGAACAGATATATGAGACGGAATCAAAATACCTTCTCCTCTAACAGAAAACACCCGGTGTGCCGGCCATGTTGGAGGTGGCCGGCGATGGCAAAATGGCGGCGGGGTGAAGGTGCTTCCCGTCACTGTCCGGCTTCCTTGATCGGTAGGTGGAGGTGGGGAGGCCACGACTGTCTTGGCGTGCGTGCCCTAGCGGTCCCCACCTCCCTTTATAGCCGGTGCGACAAGGGCCCTAACCCAGAACGGTTTGGGCTCCCCCGATCAGGGAGCCGAGTCAAGGGTCCGTGCCAGCCGTTGGGCTAACACGGTGGAGATCAACCTAACAGATGTAACCTGCTGGAGCCCTGCATTGCAATCGAACCTGGCCTGGATTAGTCTCAACGCTGGCCCTTGCCTTGAGGATCTACCAAAATCAGCATGCTGCTAAGACAAGTTAACGCATGCACACGCCATGTGATGTTAGTTAGCTCCTCATCATTGGTCTCAACAATCTTGCCCGAGGCCACCAGCGCCTACTGTTCGGATATATCACGTTAGAATCTGGCATGCGGAAGGTCATTCCCCATCCGATGATCAATGATCGTGAGCCAAGTGCTAGGATCATTGTTCGAGGATCGATGGGATAGGTATGCATGCAATCAAACTTAAACTTACGCAATCCAGTTCGTCCACGCAATAGGAGGGTTGGCGAAGGGGAGTTCGATCGCCTGCTGTCAGAAGCAGACGGCAGTAGTTCTTTGACCAGCAGTCGGTGTGATTTCACTTCAGTAGCTTCTTTCGCCTAACCTCCTTCTAGCTTCATCGTAACATCCAAATCCTAGAGTAGTCGGTGTGACGTTCAGATCGGTGCATATGTATTAAAACCCCACAAGGTAAGTACATTGACCGCAGGTCGATCCAGCAACAGGGATCAACCTGTTCGTCCAGCAGCGACGGGCATGCTCCTGCCGGTTAGGCAATGCATATTTGTGGATTTCCAGGAACATGAATCGATCGACCAGATCTGAACTACGCGATGCTCCGTGCCGTCGCTCGTTTTGTCGGACTCTGTTCCAGCATGCATGATTGGTAACATGATCCTGCTTTTATGTGTGGATGACTGTGTGGTGGTGTATTCAGATCAACGAAAATATGCAGAGAGATATGCGCCCAGAAGACTCAGGATGTGTAAGATTTCTCCACATCTCACGTGTGTTTGTCTGAAGACGGCAGGAGTTGGCTTTTTTCTGCAAAAAAATATTGTCTAGGAATGGAAGCAGGCGAGTGAGTGAAGACTGAAGAGGTGCCCAGGAAATTTGTATCCTCGCCACGCGAAACAGGGACCCCCTATGCAGGGAGCACTAGCGAGGGATCGCCCGCACCCCGCAGTCCGCGATGTGTCCCTAGCTTTGCTCAATGCGATCCAGTAAAATAGTTCAGGCCCAATAAGCTGGAAGAAGAGCCCTCACTCACGTCGCCACACGGAGTATTTTTGACCGAATCTGCCCGTTTTTTCTAACTAATAGTAAAACTGGTCGCTGCTAGAAACTATTTTCAAATCTGACCCCTGGGATCAGCGCCAACGAGGATAGCACCGAACATGTGCAGGTCGGCGCCAGACCGTCAGTCGAAGTGAGGTCGGTGCCATTGTCAATGGCGCCGAAACCTTTGAACTTTTTTTGGCTAAGTTTGCCTGGTGCCGACATGCACTGGTTCGGCGCTATCGAGGATGGCGCCGACCCGAGAGGCTAGATTTGAAAATAGTTTTCAGCAGCGGCCAGTTTTGCTATTAGTTAGAAAAAAGGCCAAATTCGGTCAAAAATACCCACACGGACGGGAGCCACAACAGGCTCCTCCGACGACCAAAAGGGCATTTGTTTTCCTCCTTTTAAAATACTAGCTAAGTGCCCATGCGTTGCTACGGAATAAAACAATATATTGATCAAAGAATTATTTTGTTTTGCGGATGCACAAATCACAAGCTCTTATGTTTTCCCCAATATAACAAGTGGGGGAGGGGCGTTTCTGCACCCGGGTGCACATGCACCTGGTATTTTCGAGCATTTTTAAAAAATAGTAAACATTACGAAAAAATCTGAAAAAAATTGGTGACACACACATATGAGTTTTTCACAATCGTGCAAAATTTCAGAACGAAATCGCATACTATGTGCTCTGTATAAAAAAGACAAATACAGTTGTCAGAATTAGATCTAAAAACACAAATTTGAAAACACAGATTTTGTCTTTTTTGCACAGAGCACAGAATTTGTCATTTCATTCCCAAATTTTTCACGATTGTGAAAAAAACATATGTGTGTGTCACCAATTTTTTTCAGATTTTTTCGTAATGTTTTACTATTTTTAAAAAATGCTCGAAAATAACAGGTGCATGTGAACTCGGGTGCACAAGTGAATTTCCGTATGTTATGTCAATATATATTTTCACGGAAATCCAGTTTGGCACCCAGGTGTACCTGCACCCGGTATGCTTTTTGAAATTTAAAAAATATGAAAACGTTTCGAAAAAATCAAATTTGTCTTTTTTGCACAGAGCAGAAAAATTGTTATTTTCTTTCCAAATTTTTCACAAGTGTTCGTTACTTGGGTATGTTTGTGTCCAATTTTTTTTCAGATTTTTTCAAAGTATTTTCATATTTTTTAAATTTCAAAAAGCATACCGGGTGCAGGTGCACCCGGGTGCCAAAACGCCCCTCTCATATTTTCATCCATTCTTACTTCTGGCTACACATGTTTGCGTAACCCTTCATCATCACCCTAAGTATCTCCCCGGTGTTCGACTACACATGGGCTTCGCCTACAACTCATCTGCCACATCATTTTCACATTTCCATCTTCGAGTTGGAGGAATCTTAAAATTCCGACCAGTCAAAAATTATACCTGAAAAAGAGAACACATCAACTAATTTGTTGTCATAGCCATCAAGATTAATACCTCGTGAAATATGCATGAGTGTTAACTTCATCCAAACAATAGTATTTGAATACAGGAATACCTCAGCAGTCCCTTACTTGTAAGCTATTCTTTTTTCCATGTGTCTTGCCTCGAATGATTCTCATAGCTACTCCATTTTTACATGATGGGCATTTTCCTATCAACCTCTTCGAGAAACTATACGTGCATCAGCATGATGCAGGAAAAACAAACCTACATGCATAATTCATCTTGAAGTCCAGGATTTGCATGAAAAAAGAAAGATGTAGGGCCCTTGCGAATTGTGTAAATATGAGCATCATGTTTCAGTGCACATCTTTCAAAGGAGTAGAAGGTTACATGGTAATTCCCAAAATAAATTGTGTATGCACAATGTTTAGCCCGAGGAGCTATCCCTAGTAGCAATTCACCTGATACACAACACAACCATCCTTCCTTAAATTTTTATTATTTCACTGTGCTATGCACATTACTCTATAGTGCAATAGTGTAGTAAATTAGACAAATTAAATCTAATAGTACATTATTTGTACGAACCAACACACGCGATGACTTGACAGGACATGGGCTTTCTTCTTTTCTTTATCTTGCTTCCCTGCCATTCCATGATGCAAAGTCCTACCTCAAAGGAATCCTTTAGTCATGCAACTCCGCACCCCCTCACCCCGACCGTCAGATATTCCCTCCACAATGATCAAAAACAAAGGTGGACTGGTTCTAATTTGATTATAAATTACAGAGCCTGAGTCTAAGTAAATAAGATTTATGGTACTAACTAAGTTTCCAATTAAACAATGATCTTGTGGTAGAAATTAAGACAGGAGAGCCAAGATTGGAAAAGAACTTTCAGCCAAATAGTAAATGTATAGCAACTCTATATCAGCAATCATTGGGAATTACCTTTGCCGATACCGACACCACTCCCAGGTATCTCTGTCTCAGTTCTATGCATTCACTTCCACACCACTCCCAGGTTGAAGCTTGTGTAATGCACAATAAATAAATAAATAAATTCCACAAATAAGATTTTATTAGAAAACTCAATGATTCAAGGCATTATAATAAATTTTGTCTGACATGTCTATGCACTACCGAAATGCGAACAATACAGCTAGTATTATTAGTGATGCGTACCAACCTGGCTCTAGGCACAAAAATAGAATGTACCAGCAAGTTTTATGTCTCCGAGCCCATCAGCAGGAACCATATAATACAAATTTGTTTAAGTGCAAGCCTTATGTGTTGACTTAAGAACTTCTTAGAAATCCAAATACATGATTCCAAGGATTAGAAAAACAATTCAGTCACACACTGCTCAAAGAACTGAAGTGGTCAGGCAGTTCAATGAAAAACTAAAGTCAAGGGAAGCGTAACCAAATAATCAAAAGCTATCAGCACTTTTATATTTTATTCTTCATTATTCATTCATAACTCCAAAAAGAGCTATTTTCTTTTGCCCCAATATTTCTTCAATGCAAATCCATTCAATAGCAGGCAAAATTAAGCTCCAAGGAGAAAGAAAAGAATACCAGAGAGAGCGAAAGGTATCTTAACAACTTGTTGATGACTTAAATCCTTCACATCAACAAACACATTGACCTTAATGATAAAGTAGTTAACGTTTTGCATATGGTCCTCATATTTATGGAAAGAAAAATGTTTAGCTCCATCCGACAAAAGACCATGTTGGAAGCCTAGCAAAGAAATTCTCAAAAGAACCAGCTATGACATTGACTTTATGATAACCATACCTGACTTTATTTTGAATAAGTTTCACTTACCTGATTAACTTGGCCGAGCTTACTAATTATGTTGAGCCGCACAACAGGAAATTCCTCTTTCAGCAAAGAAAGAAAAATAGGAAGAAGTTGTTCGATGGTAGCATCCTCTAGAAACTTAGAAAGCCACAGATGAAGCCACAAATTCTTTTTTTCTCTCTATGGGATGAATTGCATGTGGAACACTGACCAAACCACTAAAAACATTCGATATTCTCAAAGAAACCTCCCTCCACATTTGTCTAAGCTGAGATGCTGAGAAGTCCAAGACAATAATTCGAATAGGAAAGTAATTATGCTTTATTTCTCATCATAATTTCAGTAATTATAGACATGTCAGACAGCATATTTGAAGAACTTGTGAAGCCAAAAAATGACAAGCTTTAGTGTGCCAGGAATTTTACCACTTTCTCCTGGAATTTGCAATTAGCAAGTACAGAATCTAATAAAAAATTAGCTATTTCTTGTGTTGACTTTCATCGGACTGCTAACGACATCTGAATACATACCATTGCAGAAAATATACACGTTGTCAAAAAATGCACACTACCGCTACAGTTTGAGTTCACGACATCCGAATACACCTGTC